>JAOEHT020031798.1:0-14379 GCA_025448195.2 Parazoanthus atlanticus | reverse complement strand
GTAAGTAAGTAAGTAAGTAAGTAAGTAAGTAAGTAAGTAAGTAAGCAAGTAAGCAAGTAAGTAAGTAAGTAAGTAAGCAAGTGAGTAAGTAAGTAAGTAAGTAAGTAAGTAAGTAAGTAAGTAAGGAAAGTGAATGAGAGTGAGTAAATAAACAAACTGTTGTCTTGGCCAAACGAACTCACAAAGCTGGCGATACAAATCTTGTGCTTGGTTTGGCAGCTTTTTGCTACCAACTTGCATGGACTGCGTGGCTCTGCCAAAAGCACTTCAGTGAACCAGAAATTTCACACGACCACTAATGAATAGCAACGATCAATAAGTTTGAACGAGGCTTACATCAGTACCATTGTCCTTTATCTAAAACTGAAAAAGCAAGAAAGTACTTTAGTACTGAAATATATAAAAGTGAATAGTTTTGTAAATAATTAGGAGAAAATGAACATAGCAGTATAATATAAACTATTCCTTTCTACTTTTTTAAGAGTTCAACAGTCTTTTAAAGCTTAAAAGCGACAACGTGATTTTCGGCAAGTCAATTCATTGGGTAAATATGTGAGATTTGATAAATAATGCTTTAAAACGATAGACAAAAGATTGAGATTTAATGAGGTAGTGATTAAATATAAACTTCTATAAAGGAAAGAAAAGAAAAATCTATGTATAAAGACGATGTTTTGAATCAAGGACAAGCACAAGATTATACACAAGCACAAGGCTGGTGACAAACGGGACAGCGAGTATATGAACCAAAAATATATAAATAGATGGAGGGTAAAACATGAACTGTTTGTAAACAAATAACATAATTAAAATGTCTATTTGTCTTCCGAGAACGTGTTCAATGTAAGTGTATTTTGGACATATTGTGTGTAGCTTTTTTGAGTTACGATATATATAAATGCTTGTGTTTCACAGTAACCAGTCTAATCAGAAAATGGAACTAAATTATGTCAAATATTTGTAAATAAAACGTTGTATGAGTTTATACTTTAAACTTTTCTAATACTCATAATACAGTTGTCTTGACTGACACCTACGATTACCTCGATTGTTTGCCGCAATTACATGGCGTGATCATGGCAGGCTTTCTCATGATTTAATATTGGAAATGAGCTGCACTACCTGTGGGCCTAATGAACCAACTACCTGCTTCCTTGGACGTTACGTGTGACAAAATATAAACTGCTCTGCAAGCTAGAGATATTGAAAATTGCTATAAATGTAATCTCTGTCTCAATATTTTACCGATTCTTTCAAATACAAATATTAAATAGAATCATGGCCTTGATATCTGAACGGAAATCAAGACAAGAATGTTTTTAACTGACCCCTTAAGCCAACGAACCATTTCAAGCAAGTTTTTGAGACTGTTGGAAATTACATTTAACTATAGTTCCAATTTGTTTACCTTGAGACATATCGCAAAATATATCAACTGGAACTTGTGTTTAGTTTCTGTCTAATTTGCAATCACAAAATGTTGCTCAGCAAGTGAACAAAACAAACCGGGAAGAAATGTTATTTCTAAATAAACACAGTTGTGATATATATTTACGAAGAGTCGTACAAAAAAAAAACATATCAGTAAAACTCAGTTGTTTTCATCAGATGCTCAAAAATATTCTGCCCGAAGGGTTTTTGAAAGCTGTGGGACTTGCTACGCAAAAAGAAAAGTTCTAGAAGGACGACGATTTTGTTTTGTCGTTTTAAATATTAAAATCGCTGCTGGAAGATGTTTCTCTTTTTAAAACATTGCGGTGTTTTGCGCTAAATACTTCATAGAGTAAACAGGATTCCCATTTGGGATCGCCTATAGTTTTAGAATATTATCGAATAAATATATCTCAAATACGTTCAAAGTCCTCAGAAAAAAATATAATATCTATAGTTAGTGGATGAAAAACAAGAATTTGTGTGTGGCTTCTGTGGATACAAAAGAACAAAATTGTTCACAAGAACAAATACAAGACTGAAGAGTGAATTATGTTCATTATCGATTTCTGCAGCTCACGTTGGTTTTTGATTAATTTTCGTACGAAATCATTCAACTACAAGCGTGATTTAGGGTGTGAGAAACGTGATAATCACAAACTAGCCCAGCCAACAGATAGAATCTTTGTTCAGTGTTTGAACATTATCAAGGTCAATAAGCCCAGAGGGGGGTTCGTTTCTTACATCAATAAACCAATGAAAGGCACCCCACTACGTCCATGTCTACCGATTTGCCTCCTGTAGCGAATAAGCCTCTTCAATTCACTCGGAACTTAATTTCTTTCGGATTACTTCAATATCAGCCGAGGAAAGAACATTTAAAATTTCTTCCGACACATATCTTTAAGATTTTTAGTACAAGCAAAACGTAAACATGGTCGACTTGTTGTTACGGTGTCGGTGCTGACTGTAAGGACGATGTCGAAAAGTTTTGTAAATTTTACTCCTGACTTTGGAGCCACACATTCTGAAAGAAACAGCACCTCAACCTTGGCCTTCAAAACCTGTCGAAATTGATGGGTTTCACAAATTTACAGCCCAGTTTAAAATTGTTTCAGGATAAGTAAACTACAATATTAACATCATGTCACGCATGCTCAGAAGGGAGGTTCTTGCGAAGCAATTCACCTATAGCAAAAAGTGTACAAAGTCCGTAAAACCGGACGTGACAGCTTAAAAATTGGCATTGTTCTTAAAGGTCACGTTTGGATTCTGTCCACCTCGTGCCGTAAATGATGCCGTCAATTATTAATAAGTCATGAAAATAAAAATCTGAAATCTTCCAGTTTACTTCACCTTTCAGTTAGCCTTGTTTTCTTTGGAATTGCGAGACGAAAATGCAGTTACGGCCCCCAATTCACTCGAAGAATCTTTTGCTTATTCCGTGCTGATAATTTTTTCTTATTTATATTTCTCCCTTTGTACAGGAAATTACTCTCGACAAGATTTTTATGTGTGCATTTCTAGCGTGGAATTTTTAGCCGATTTTAATATATATCGACCACAAAGGGCAGGTCTGGAACAAGGCCTAACAAAAAATAAACAACAACTGAATTTTTCTAAGGTTAATTTTGTTTCGTTAGAAGAAGATACAACATGTGTGTTGTCCGTTGATACAAACGGGTTACTTTTTTTAAAAGCAATTTCGGTGCAGACTAGTTAACACCAACATGTCGCCTCCAAAAAAAGTATATTTTAATGTTTCTATTGTAGTTTTATATCCCGCGCCATTAATTTTTCTTGTTGCGTTAAGCCCTAATTCAAGAACGCTTTGCGCTGGGAATTCCCCAGTTAATTCCATTTTCTCTATAGATTTTCATGATGTAGTGTTTTCCCTCGACGTAGTTTCTCAACTGATCGGCCAAGGTAGCAGTACTGTGCTAGCCAATCAGAGTGCTTGATATAAATTATTACGTAAGCAAGCACACGCAATAAGAATTTCTTACCATGGCAGGGGGATCAGTTTGGAGAGCGGTTAGCAGGAATCAAGCGGCAATTTTGTAGTCTTAAAGACACAGGCACAGATTATTTCACCCTCGATAGATTTGATCAAACTTACTTCAAGCGTTATTAGTCATTGGATAAAACTATCCCGGAGTAATAGAATTTGCAAAACGAAATTCAAGCAACAGGCTGTTCACATAATCACTAACACGTGAAAATAGCGTGTATTTGTGGCTTGTCTGTGTGGATACATATAAACCGGACGAACCAAGACTTAATTTGCAAGTTTTCTGAGTGAGAATTCTTTCAAAACGTTTCCTTGAGTTGTTACTGGTCTGACAATCATTATGTGCAGGTCTGAGGATTGGAGGAACTTTGAGCTATGGTCGCCGCGACTTCTTCCGAACGGCGAACCTACCAGTATGGTTGTAGTATCGCAAGTTGCAGTTCAGTTGGCACAGATAGGAGACAAGATGGATGTAAACTACCGACAAAAGAAGAAGGAAAGTGACCAAACCAAGTTAAACATTAAAAACATTTGCGCTTTTGCGCTTTTCATCGCTTTCCGAGTTTTGATATGAAGCTCGGGAGTAACCGAAGAGCGCTGACAGAAGGAGGAACACGCCGGCGTTTGTGATGTTCCAAGGCCAGGTTTGGCAAACTTTCAACCAGAGGGACTTTCCTCATTTTCAAGACTTATAACTTCCATCTTGTCTTGTTGTCAAAACTGTACTTGTTGCCAATGCATGAACAGACTATGTGCTTCAAAAAGACCAAACTTTGCAGATGGTCGAAGAACTGTGTTCGTTGTCCCAAGCTACACCCAAGTAAAGTTGCCCGCGCTAGGTCAACGCGCCAAAAGTCAAGCTAACATAAGCTAACAGAGTTCAAGACTATAGGAAAAAATCACAAAGATAACATAGAAATTCTAGAGCAATATTCTAAGAGGCATTGTTGAGTTTCATGTAATTTTTGAATCGAACGATGCGGTTGAAAAGATGCGTGGTTGTCAATTCTATTTTTCGCATCTCACGTTTTCGTATAAAAGATTTCCTTACAATTTATTTTGGTATGTAGAATATAAACAAAAATGAGAAATATACTAGAAATCTGTCAATACTAAATTTGCAGTAGTAAATCCATCTCATTTTGTGTATGATGGTTCAAAGGCCATGCGCCTTTTGCATATGTTTTAACTTGATTGTTGACGGTATCTCAACGCCAAAATCAAACCAAACTGCAGTTTCATGAAGATTGGAGAAACTACTTCTTGTTTTTTCCAGCTCTATAACCTCTACTGCAACTCTGTGGTCTGGGGTTGAAATTTGGAACTGAGGTTTTGATTTCAAACGGTTTGTTTTCACGGGCAGTTTTCTACGATCTTGGCTGCTAACCTGCGAATGTATACTTTTATTTTTGTCGAAACCACATCCCGGAAGCCGCAAGGGCTGATCTCAGTCAGTGAACTGTCGTATTGCATCTGAAATCGCGTAGGTGTACGTCTTAGAAGCTAACCCTGTAAATAGAAGAACAAAAACTAATTTAAGTAGAAAATCTGGCATTAGAGAGATAGATGTATGTTGAAAATTACACCATAATAAATAGATTTTGCAGAGGCATACTATTCTTGTCCACACGTTGTGTTGCTTCCACTGTAGCTAAAGGGACATTTTTGCAGCTAAAATTTGCAAAAATACATCGTAAAAGCTATAAAAACAACAGAGCCAAACCGTCATTTCAAAAATGCAGAAAGTTCACTCATTTTTCAACACTACACCGCTTAAAAGATTGTCTTGGATCCAATGAACAATGCCGCATGCCCTCGTGAGAATCAGGTGAGTTTCAAAGCCGACAATTGAAATTATTTTGCACTGCACTGAATCAAAACCCACGCCATCGCTCTTGCTAGTAAACATTCAATCCACGTCAAAAAATATTTAGAGTTACGCCAGCCCTAGACTTTTGACCTCTAATCCTTCGAAGGGACTCCTGTTGGTATTGTCAGACATGCAACATAAAATGTACTGTATATAAGTTTTTGTGACGCAGTGGAAATTCTACCAAGTATTTGTGTAAGTAACAAAGACCTTTTACAAAAGTTAGTTGCCCTACCGTAAAAGAAAATAGATGTACTGATCAAAAAAATGTTTTTTTGGCTATTCATTTAGCAAAAAGTGGTTAAGACTTGAAGTTTTGGATGAATGGTTCTTTCTGAAAGCGTGGTTTCCTATTGTACGTTATCTTGTGTCATGGTGGCTTCATAAACACCGTAAAGCAACCAAGTGCTACCAAACAGTTGAATTCTACATTCTTCTCTCTTATGAAATGATGCCATGGGGACGTTAATAGAGGAGCATTTGACGTAGCCTAACTTGAGAGAGAGAAAGAAAGAGTCAGCTTGAGGAGGAGTGAGCTTTTACTTGTGTTGTTCAGCTCAACCTTTCGTCTGTGTTTACGTTTGATCGCTTGGGAGCTGCCATCAAATTGTGAGCTAGAAAATACCTTGAATAGCAAGCTTTCAATTTGCACAATTGGCGTATCATAAATGTAATCAAGCCAGAACGCCGACAAGAATTAGTTCTATATTTGTACTATTTTGGATGTAAGGTGTGGAAATGCCAAATGACTTTCTGAGATCTCACATATACACAGTTGTTTCAAGGAGAACAAAGTCCAAACGAAAGAACAGGGACGCAGGCGAGGCAACACCTATGTATCAGTAGATGAAAGGCTTCAACTGTGAAGACAACCTAATATGCCCTCCAACTCTCAAGTCTAAATAGCTCATACAAACACGCACACACACACACACTCACAAACACATGCACACTCACACCCACACACACATGTACATACATACACACATACGCGAGTTTTCTAGCATTGGCAAGAGTTTGAGATACAATCTTGTGCTCCCGCCGTTCTGGCGAGGAGTGAGATTGTTCGAGTTGTTATATAAAGTGTCTTTACATTTCGTCTCTTACCTTACATTTCATGTTATTCTCGTATAACATTTTTCAAGATTTTACACACATGACACATTTACATTTCTTTTAACGTTTTGCTTTTCATAAATAAAGATCTAGGTACAGTAATAATCTTGAATTTATTTTTCGTCTTATACGAAATCCATTCTCTGACGATAGTTCTGGGCTCAATCAGAATTGAAGCTGTCAGGTCTTGGTGTCAGATTTGTAGTCTCTCTTGGTTTTGTGGATAGCCAAACTGTTATGAAGCAATATCAGCTCAAAGTGTTCGTGTTAGCCTACCTGAATGTACCGGACAGTTTTAATAATTTCTACATGAAAAAAAATAATTTGACCTCCCAAGGTAACAGAGTGTTTACAAAGTTAGTTTCTGAGAGTTCATTTGAACGCATTCCGCTCACTCATCTCTTGGTTGCGATTCTACATAACTCGTTTTTGTGTTCAAATCCGAAAATATTTTAGTTGATCTAGACCGATTTCGGCAAAGATAATGCTAAATTAAAATATCTGTAGTTTATAAGAGCAAATTACTCCAAGACGTTTCCTAAGATGACAATGTTTTTCATCAGGGTTTCTCAACGCTGTTCGTGCTCGCACATGTCAGCTGCTTTGGAAGCTGTTAAGCCATGCGTAGTAAAAATACAGAAAAATACAGGCAAAAAATGAAATAAATATTGTCCAGTAACACCCGACCTTGATAGTTATACAAAATATTTGTATTTTGGAATCGAGCAAGCAAAGGAAACTGCGTGTTTATCTCCCTAATATAACAAGAAAATGAACGAATACGATGGAGCATGAATTCCTGCAAAATGTTATTGCAATGATGATGCGCTCATTCAGTAGCACGTCAGAAATATTCGCAATTTTGGTTTTCAAATGTCACCAATGTGGTTTTAAATCTTCAAGATATTGTGTGTAATCTGGGTAGAAATATAAAAAGCGGTGTCTTTAGGGATATCCACAGTTTTTACGATTTCGTGCTCGCTTAAACTACTTGAGAGCTTTGAAATACACCTCACCAGTAGGGAATAAACTCTTCAAAATCGTTTCATGCAACACAAAATCCTAGTTTGTTTTGATTGCTAGAAGCCGTTTATTACAACATTTGACATTTAAAATAAGCAAAAACCTGGTTTAGAAATTCACTGTGGCTGATTTACGCAGGAAATCTTTTTGTTAATGTGAACACGATATTCCAGGCCCATGGCCTTGACCGACTTCACGCCAGCTCATTTGGTAAATAGACACGAGAGAGCTCGCAACCGAGAAATGAATAAATTTTATTTCAGCTTGTGAAGCAAATAAACGAATTCTCAGGCAATAACAACCGATATTTCTCGCTGAATTTTGCCGTCTTCGCTGTTACGAACGCCGAGGATTGTTTCCCACATTTGGGGGGAATTTTCTGAAGGGTGTTGGCTCGAAGAACAGAAAAACACTGAAACTAAGGGGAATTTCTGAAGGGAAATTCTAATGTTTTTTACAGCGACAGGTGTAAAGCGTCTCATTCGAGCTCGTATTCAAAACAGTATTGTGATAAAAAGATTTGATAAATAATTGTAATTAGGAAACGTTTTGCAAGTTGCGATTGGAGGGTATTTTGGTCTAGTACACACACGTCATAAGCAGAGTGCGGAGATGTCCATTTTGCCCTTGACAATCGGAACTTTGTCACTTGTGACAGATCGCCGACATTTCTACCAATAGGAAGGCTCCGTTAGAGAAACAAATCGCATCTGTTTCGCTGCAATTAATATATAATGAATTCGAGGGTGAGAGATTTTGTGACCAGCTACCGTCACGCCTTGCAAGAAATGATTCTCCACTGCTACGCAAAACCAACCGAGTCACGAGAAACAAGTGTATGAGTCGATTCAAGTTGAGAAACGAAGGTCTTCAGAAGGTCTTACAAAACCGAAAGTAGCTCACAAGTTTGCTGATGCTACTAAAACCAAGAAAAGAATGTAAATTTAGAATCTTGTATTTTCAGGAAGGTCAATATGCTTATGAATGGGATGAGAACGACAAACTCCAATGCATTTCTTTTCTTGTGTAAAATTGATCACATTTAACGCTGGTGAAATGTTGAAGCTTTCTTGACATCAACTGCGAATGCAAATTTGTGCCGGCCAAGTTCATTCGATGGGAAACACACTTGAAAGTCAACGATTAAATTATAGAAGGTTTGCAGGTTATAACATCCCAATCAAAAACGCTGTAGACAATTTAAGAACGTGAAAGCGAAGAACAAGTAGCTATATGTTTTCATAAATTAAGTAAAACCTTAAAAATCGCGCGAAAACGCCATTGCAGCCTTAAACAAAACAAAAAAAATTTTTATCCCTCAAGCTGCTGAACACCGTCTCACCAAAATGTTTTTTACGGCAAACAAGCTTACCTCTTCGATGTTCTCCTGAAGAAATGCTTTTGTCAGAAATAGCTGATCTAAGCGTGGAATCGAGTGGTGTGCTATTGATCCAGCCATAACTCGTTGGGAAAAATATTTCCAAGCGGATTTCGCAACGACTGTTTGTCAACCATTTTTACGGTAATAAAGAATCGGCTGAAGGAAAAGTGTAGAAGTCATCTGAGCATGCGTGAATTCGTGTATACGTGACCAAGTCATACATTGAAATATGCAAAACTAATGTCATTACTTATTTTCGGTTCACATTTGACGACATTATTTTGATTATTGTTTTCAACTAAACTCACTACACGGAAAGAACAGACTTAATCGATGGAAATCTGGCAGGTACATATAAAACAATATTTCTGTGCCTTTAAATAATGGCAAAGTATGGCGAACGCCACAAACATCTCAAACTATATATCGACAATTTGAACCGTTTCGATTCGCAGAAAAGCCGAAAGTGATATCGAGAAAGACTCAGCAATCGTGTAGTTTGCTAATTACTGAGTTAGCCCCTCAGGAAATAGAAGGGAAGTGAATTATTTTGAATAAATTATGATTTGTTTATTGCGAAAACTTGAATTTTACATGCGTTGTCACAATACCCCAATTTTGTTGGTGATGGTCACGCGAAAGTCAACGCGTGCGTGAGTTAACGAGAACCTCTTGTCCTTTGGATCAAAGCACAAGTGTTTCGCTTCTGAATCGGCCCTATTTTATGTTTTACTTTTAAAATTAAAAGTAAGAGGCCGCGTTTTGTTGAAACTGGATTATTGATACTCAAATGCTTTGATTGCTGAGGCTACCGCCTGAAAAATAATCATTTTAAACGTTACAATTTTTGTACATCTCATAATTCAGTTGTTAGTTTGTATAATTTTATAAAGAAGTAAAATTTTCCGCGATTTTTTCACATTTTTACCTCTTAAAACAATGAAATATTTGTCTCTTTTTGCGTCCATTTTTATTCGTTTTAGCATGGAGTTGTTGTGAATCTAGCGGTTTGACAATTTAGCTTTGTTCTTATTTTTTCAAAGTTTGTCATTTTATCAAGGCTTTTTCATGTATACAGAGTTCTTGAAACAGTTATCAAGTTGTCACTTTTTTCGAAAAGTTTGAAAAGTTTGCAAAAAGCGAGCAATCAGTGCCATGCATTGGAATTTGGGATTTGTTCTACGCATGTACACATGCTCACACCTTCAACTGCTCATGCGCGAGATGTGAAACAAAGCGAGCGCTAATCGCCGGCAGACCACGAGTACAGTGTTGAGAAGTGAGGCGGGAAATATCGCTCGAACTGTAGGCAAGCCTATGTGTTCATACAGTCTTTGTGTTTACAACCAAGGGCTTAAATGATTGAGTACAGTGACCACAAGAACTTTCTGTATCTTGTGTTGTTTACTGCTCACTCTACGAATCTCGGTTGTAGTGAAGATTTACTGAACCAAACTTGAGCGAGGAAAACCCGCCTGGTGGATTTCTAAGCAACTCGGCACAGTGCCAACATTGAAGATAAAGAGCACAAGGTTTCTCGATGAATGTGGATCACCGGAGGTAACAACAACTTGCTCAAATTCTCTCTGTTCTTACTGATTTCATTGGAAATTACAAGCTTGTTCAAAACGCGTCTTTCTACGAAGCGGAGATCGAAAACTGTGCGAGATGCGTCATTCATGGCGCAACAATAGAACTTGCTCTTTGATAAAATTGAGCCAAATCGCACGTGGCTTTTAGAACTAACAATATATATGTCTGAACGGATCTCGTATTTGTCCAGGTTCTGAATTTGGAATCTTGAAGTATTGGGCGAAAGATGGAAGAAAGTAGAGGCATTAAAATGAACTGTTTTAGAATACTCTTTCATGAAAATGAAACGGCAAGAATACTATTCAAGTGTAATATGTCAGAGTTGTTGAACAACACACTAAAAGTTAGCTGTGTTTGTTTCTCGTCTTGTAATTGATAGCAGCCGCTTGGGTAGGTCAAATTGCTGGCTAGAGATCAACAGATTTGACGAATTTTAAGACGAAAAAATAAGTAGTAAAAACAAAGGTGTAAGCCGTTGTAGATTTTCTTCACTTTCGTCCATTCAGAGCTGCAGAAACAATTACCCACGTGCGCCTTATGCCTGAATAGTCGGCTTTCTCCTTTATAAGTCTTTACTTAATGCGCTCGATAATAGGAGTCTGCTCAGCCAGGAGTAGAGAAAAAACACCTGATATAAAGCACTCGACCAGTGCTTAAAAGGCCTTTTATATTCAGATTTAAGTTGCTTATGTTGGGAATTATAGTCATATCCAGAGTTTTATGTTTGACGTTAGAAGGAGTTGGGGTCATATGTAAACGAATCAACACATTAATGTGAAAGAATAAATTCTATGACAGAAGAAGTTCTCTCAATGTAATAAGTGCTTCAGAGACAAACTCAAAGAGAACATAGTGTACAGGTATGAAGAATGAAGTGTTATTAAATACTTTTTAATAGCGTTGCACGAGTAAGAACTACTGTTGTTTGCAAATTTTTGCAACTTACATTTTATGCAGACATTGATTCATCGTTGACCAGAAAAGACCGCGCCCTCGAAAGCCAGTGACGTTAACAGCTATAAGTCTAAAGATGAAGAACTTAGACGGTAAATAAAAACAGTTGTACAACCGTTGAGGTCTCTGTTCAAATTTTCCGTAGCTTATTATTTGAATCTCTGGAGGAGAATAGAACGGTTATCTCAAGGGCCATTCTCAAGGACTTAAAACTCAGTTATTTTGAGGGCTTACACCTTACAAAGCTTTGGAATTGCCAAATTGACATGAACGTTTTGTTGGCAGACTTACTTTTGGTTTTTGGACTTCAAATTACCAGAATTAGGTAGATACAGGGTAGAATTGTTTGTACAACATGTTTTGAGTTCTTGTACATTCAGCATAAATTAGCATGCAAAAGTTGCAGCAATGATTACATAACCGATAACGTGCGGGCATATAATATCTTGACATAGCCATGACATAGCGTTACAGGGCTGATATCATAGATAATAACCTACGTACAGGTCATATCTGTAATAATAATAATATAAGTCTCAATTTGACTTGTGTCTCAGCTCATGAGTTTGTATACCAATTATGCAGTCCCGGATTTTGTGTTGGCTCGAAACCAAAACAGACTTACATCTTCAAGTTCTGCGATCTCTGACAGCTAGATTTAGAACGTTGTTGCAAATCTTGAACAACCTCAATTCGAAGTTCCCAAGTGCTGAGCAATTTTGATTTCATTTCCTTGAGCCCGTGAACTGGTGTCAGATCCTGGAACACTATAGCAAAAATAGAGCTCGTTTCGATTAAATTTTGGTCCATACTATAACTTGCAAAACTCAGATTATTACCTTCTCAAGGTTAAGCGTCTTTACTCATTCCTGATGCACATGGATTGTTTGGGAAAGCTATTGTTAATTAATCGAGATTATTGTCGTTTGCACTCACTCATACATTACCCGCAGTGTATCATACCTTTGTGAAATATCAAAAACGTCATGTGTTTAGTCTCGCCTTAACTTTGTTATGACTTTGCTTGTGTTGGAAACTATGAAAACCTAATCCAGCCGATTAAATACAAACGTCCCGCGAACTTGAAAGCCCAGGAAGCATCTTTCGAAAGGTACAAAACAGAAAAACAGTTCAAAGCGAAGACAAACTGACATTGTGTAATTTGCACGTGTAGATTACATTACGTCGCTTAATTTTCAGGTGACATTATTTTACGGTAGTAAAGGGCACTGTTAAGTTCAAGTGCTCCAGCTATTTTTGATAGAAGTGTGACAATCAGTTAAGATTTACATGTGTATATGATACCTGTCTGGACTCGTAGGAGTTTGGCCGATGTCAGGGGCAGGAGAAGTTTTTAAAAGATTGAACGCTTCGATTTTTGCGGATATATTTTAAGACCATTTTACTCCTCATGTAATAGGCAATTTTAATGTTAGTTTCAATTTGTATGAAACTGAACAAATGAAACTTTTTTTGTGAAAATTTGTCAACTGGTGCGAAAATCTAGGACATTTTAAGAGGCAAAAAACACTAAAGGTTTCAGGCGAAAATTTGAAACACAAATATGTAAAAATCATTTGACGGGCTTTATCACCTGATTGAAAGTTTCAGTCAACTATTTAGTCGACATTAAAATTTATGAATGTATGTTTATAAAGAGCGTTAATGGGCAACACAAACTGCTTTTGTCTTAACTAATTATTCATAGCACAAAAGCGATTAAAAATTGCTAATCGGGGATTAGGCATTTTAGGAGGACAACATATTAAACAAGCCCCGTTCACATTATTATTCATATTTAACTGTTAACTACTTAACAGTTTTCAATTGGCAACTGACGAAGTGGACACACATCCGAAAACTGACAATTCGCAACCGTTCATGTACACTTGTATTCAAACCTTGATGAATTGATTTGTAAAAAAAGCCATGACAATGTGTCACGGTTAATGTTTGCCACTGCGTAAAATGCTTACACAACATGACGGAAAATTCTTATTAACGTCTTTCCTTTTTGGGAAATAATTCTTGTAAAACTTGGTGGGGTAGTGCGTGCCGTGACATAATGCAGCTTCAAGTTTCAAGACTTGGAAATACAATTCTCTCCCAGTTTCTTTAATTCTCAAAGTGATGTTTTGTCAATTAACCTTGAGCAAGTGGGCAAGATGATATGTTATGTACACAAAAGTTGTTTCTAATATAAAACAATAAACGGTGGGCGTCTATTATTTCATTTCAGAGAGTACTAATTCTTCTCTCGATTCTCTTGCAGCTCAGACACGTGGCGTATTCTAAAGAATACTTCATTTGAATCTAAGGAAGAATCGGCATAATAACAATTAAATGAAATTATACAAAATCGTACAGTTCCAAAATGGCAGTGCTAAGTTTGTAAAACAAAGACACTTTGCAGTAACATAGCACAAGTATGGCCACGAATGGGGAACGACTCTAAAGACGCGTGTTTAGTCTACTCCAAAACGGAATGAACCTCTTGGAGTAAACGGGAGTAGAACCGTACGTAGCGAGAATAGACCATTTTCGCTTTGTTGGACGTGGAAGCATGGTACCGAAATTTATTGCATGAAAACGAGGTCGAGGGGAAAGCTGTTCGTAGGAGTCTGTGAATGTCAACAAGCAAAATCCAGACATTTAGAAGCTTTAACTCTTTCAGTTTGTGGCCTTTCTAATACAGGTCATTTAAATGAAGTACTGTGCAGTCGAATCTTGTAAAAACAGCTCAAGTTACTCACTGGGAATGAGATATTTACGTTTCCGATGTCTGTTAAGAGTGACTGACTGAGAAAACCAGGCAAAATCAAAAAATGTCAGAACATGGGGGTCGGCCAATCTCCACCATATTTCTGTTGGTGGTCACCCTTGACTAACTAGTAACCATGGTAACATTCATTTCTTAATTGCTTTAATTACTTTCAGATTAGACCACCCCCCTGAAATACCAAATTTCACGAGGTTGAATTCAAGGATTTTGGGTGAACT
>JAOEHT020031689.1:0-14381 GCA_025448195.2 Parazoanthus atlanticus | reverse complement strand
CAGTTTTTGAGAGGCGAGTTGTTGATTTTCTTACTTGTGATTGGCTCATGAGCCAAAAAGTCAAGATTGTGATTGGTTCGTTCAGTTTTTGAGAGGCAAGTTGTTGATTTTCTTACTTGTGATTGGTTCATGAGCCAAAAAGTCAAGATTGTGATTGGTCTGTTCAGGTGTACGACGATAGTATCCGATAACAAGCTCAGTGTAATCGGACTGTTTACAGACAAATTAGTGAATGTGTAATAGAGGTCAACAGACCAATCATATTTGCGGAAATTGTAATTTTTATGATAACAACAGAAATGCACTTCATTACACCATGCACGAGAAGGTATATAATACCTATAACCTGGTGAAATATCTCTGCATGATGATATATAGCTTGATTAAATAAGTTTGAATCTTATTTCCAGCTACCTCAAAGATCTTGATACACTTTAGTTTTCCAGATTCTCAAAATTCATAACGCTTGGGGACCGGTCATTAAGTATGTGTAATGGAGAGGAGATGGGGATGAAATGCCCAAACATTGGGGGGTGGGGGTGGGGGTATGAAACAGATGAGCAATATTTTGGAGGAGGGTACGAAACATGTGTAGAAAGCCGTGTATCATTCTAAACCTCACAAATGTAATCAACAATTAAATGATGGTCAGTTTCAAGAAAATACAGCCATTCAAGTGCGAAATACATATAATCATTACATTTCATTAAAGAAGCAGGCGTAGCTCAGTTGGTTAGTGCGCGGACTTCGGAGCTGGAGGTCCCCGGTTCGATCCTTGTTGACTCCAACGTCTGTTTCGACTTTCTTCTGATCCGTGTAGCTTTAGCTTTAAATACACGTAAAACGAAGTACTGCATGACAGAGGAAGGGGGGTAAAGTGCGCACCGAGGGCCACAAATTTATCAGTTAATTACTTTCACGTGTTACCCTCGTTAAATAAAGTTGCTTTACCTTCTTACTTTTTACTGATCGTCACTGCAGCACTGCACTTGGACAATGAAAAGCAAATGAACTGACTAGTTTGAAAAAAACGTGTCATTTTCATAGTTGGAAACACGAGTTCGGTACCTTAAACCTGTGGAAAGTTAAAACACATATGGGGGAGGGCGGGCATCAACAGGTTCTTATGCAATAGCGTCCATTTTACTCACGGATTTTTTTATAAAACTATGCTCAGAGCTTACAAATTGTGTTGCGGCTAATTGTGAGCGCCTAAAACTAACAAATGAATGTGTAGAAAGCCGTGTACCTTTGTAAAACCTCACAAATATAATCAATATTTAGCGCGTTAACAGGAAAGGGGTCTCCTGTAGTACGTCCGAGAGACTAGAAATTACTTTGTTTAATTTCATTCAGAGCTCACTCTTGCAGTTCGTGTCTCGTAATACCGCTTATTTTGACGCGGGGGTACGTCTAATGAAACATTTGTGATTCGGTTATTCATTAGTTTATTTAGTGTTTTGCTTTTCCGTTCGATATCTGTTACAAAGAGGTGAAAAAGGTTGTTAGTACGCAACAAACACTGTTGCTAAGCGAGCAAGTGCCACTCCTCGGATAGCATACGAGCTGGTGTTCCTCCATTAAATATGTACTCCAAAACTTAATTTAAACTTATTTAAAGTTTAAAAAAGTTCCTTCAAAATCAACAATTTTTAAAACATCTTTTTCCTCCCAATTATCTCCCAAAATTCTCAAAGTATTTGTGATTGTTTACAAACTACGGTACTAGGTCCCTAGGAATCAAAATTTTGATTCTTTAAATTGAAACCGAGGTATCGACATAATACGACGTAATTATGCGGGAACTTCGATAAAAAAGGGAAGCTCTCTTTTAGTTAGCTCAAATTTCTGTATTGTAAATTTCATGTTAATATACCGAAATAAAGTTGTCGTGGTTGTTTTCATATCGGACAGGAATTAGCCAATAACAACAACTCGAAGATTAGACAAGAAATATGATAAGTATAAGTAGAAAACGCGCCCTAAACACAAAGACACCCTGATGTAGAAGGAAACACATCGGTGCAATGCCCATGTAACAAACGTTAAACAAGAAAAGGAAACAAAAAAATAACTTACTAAATCTTGGTATAAATGATAAAGAAATCCAAAAATTATTATTCTTACCAGACTATGTTGCGCTTGTCACTTTTTGAAAATTATTCAAAATAATAAATGGCATTTATTGTGCGCATTTTCATAAAATGTTCAGTGCGCATAAATATAAAAAGGAGTCATATAGAAGCAACAAGGTGGGTTTTGAGTCTGTTGTTGCAGAAAATGTAACTTCTGGAAATTGAGTGGAGCGAAGTTACAAAAATTGATATTTCCGCTTCACGTGAACAACGGAGACTGGGCACGACTCAGTCGTATTGTATTGTGGGTAACAATGTACATAGATGTGTATAGCTCGTGTTAAGTCATTTTAGGCTGCGACTCCATCCACTGACTCGGAAATGTTCCCCGCCTTGACGAAAGTTATTACTACTGCAAGTTATCACAATGGTAAGATATCGCTTTATACTTTCAACTGCTGTACAGTAGAAAAAACATCCTCTAGAACCCGAAGGAGTGTAGCAACGCGTGGTTCGAGGAGTACGTTTCCACTTTTCCTGCAGGTTTTTTTTAGGATTTTTCGTATCCGGCGGTGACCACAAATGTTGTAACCTGAATCTGCTTATGCTACGTGCTATCAGAGAACTCAAGCAACAAGAACGCGTACATCAACAAGAACGTTACAAACAATAGACTTAATTACAGAATACAATGACTTCACGTGGGAATGCAACCAGCCGGCCACCTTTCCATCATCTAGCTAAGTTTTGTGGTTTTCTAGACAACGTGAATAACAGAGTATGAAACATTTCAATCTTCGTGCGGCTTCAAAATACACCTTCACGCAAAATATAAAAGAAACTATGAGCTATATAAACAAGAAAAAAGGAAAAACGAGACGTTAAAAATCGAGCAGCCGTCTTCGTTGACATTCGCGTCCTAGTTGGTTAAAGTCCCTATTGATGCTACATCTGTAGGGTTGCGGAGAACAGCCCATACTACCAAAATAAACCAAATGGGTTTAAATTGTCTGTTCTGTAGTGAAGCTGAAATTGACAACAAGAAACTGATCACTATTTAGGCGGCTTGTTTCAAAGTAAATTCGCCTACTGAGTTATAGGAAGAATCCGGACCCTGTTGTTCGAAGTGGGATAGCGCAAGAGATAGAGCGGGGAACGGTCAATATTTACAATTTCTGCAGCGATGCTTGACGTTCTTAATTGTTCAAATCCCCCAGCCTTCGAATAATTTGTAGATTCTCACACCTCCAAACTCATATTGACCGTTGACCGTTCCCCGTTCCCGGTTTTTGTAACGTCCGTTAAAATGTTATCCCTTATTTTGGTTTACTTTATTATAGACTGATTTGTAAATGATACAGCCGCGAAACTGATTTTATAAATTCCAACAAATCTTACCTAAAACAACCGCCTGTTAATCACACATGTCTAAAGTAAGGCGACGTTCAACTCTTAAAAAACTTCTTTTAATATTCCTCTTTTTATACAACATTTATTCATTTAACTACAGAGAAGTCGAGTCCAAAGGAGGACTGTTATCAACAGGAGCCCTGTAAAATACTACAAAAAATATCTAAAAGAATAAAATTACAATGTTTGAGCTAAAAGGTACTAAGGATAGAATTTACAAGTAATTACTATTATTATTTTAATAAAGGAAAACTTGTGTTTTAATAATTGGAGTGAAACATTGTTTTTGTTGCTACAACAACTGTGTCGGTGCTTTCACCAAACAAAGGATCTTGTGAAACCAATTGGCTGTTTCACAATCTTTCGTTTTTAAAATAATCGCTCCGCCAATTCCTGGCGAACGCGTTCGAAAAACGCATTTAATTAACTTTAAAAACGTTCCTCCACATCCAATGCTAATGCCAGGATTTATACTTGTCGAATGGTAGGTCTAGAATCCAAATAGATCCATACTTGTTCAGTGCCAGATTTCGCTATCCGATCTGCAGTCCGTTACAGTACCTGATTTTAAAAGTAAATTTTGAATCCACAACAATCTGGTGTTGATCTGAGGTTTCATACTGGTCTTGTTCTGTTTTCGAAATCCAGTGGTCAGATCAATACCGATCTCAGGATTTATACTGGTCCAATAATGATTTCAGTATCGGCAGTGATGCTTGTGCAATATTGATTTTAGTTTCCTTCACTTTCAGATCTTATAATGATAACAGCATCCACATTGCTCCAATACCTACACTGGTTCTAAATTCCATTATGTTTTGTCGGTTTCTTGGCGGTCCAGTTTAAACTCAAAAATCGATTTCTCGCATCCATCCGGACTACCATTGCTTTGAAGATCCATGTTGGGCCAATAATGATTTACAACCTATACTGGCGCAGTACTGATTAGCTTCAATACCGTACCCATGCTGATCCAATAATAACTCCAGACTGGAAACTGACCCAACACTGGTTTCGGGATCAAACGTGTTCCGTTACCTGCTCCAATAGCTTGGTTCCTGTTGTTATTGCCGTTGTGGCCACGATAAACTGAATACCTGCGCAAAGTTAGAAACCAGAGCGTCCAAAGCGTGCAGAATGTAGAGTATTAATATTATATTTGTATCTTATACCTACTTACACATTCAGATCATAGTTAATCGAGCAAACTGGTTATGAAACTCGGCCAGTTTCCTTGTTATGGGTTTTTGTTCGTTGGCCTTGACGGTGCACAAAACACAAAAGGTATTGACAAGCATATGAACAACTAACCAGTAGAAACATTTGGGATCACACGTAAAACAAAACAATGTGCATGGTTACGGTTTGTTCAACATAAAACAAAGCAGCTTTGTACACTCCTTTTGAAGTTTGTTGAGCTTCACAACCAGTTAGTTCTATCAACTATGCCAGAGAGAAATAGACGAAAAGAACTTCAACAAATGAAATTTAAATACAAAAATAAAATGTCTAAGATGCTGAAATACAAATAAACTTATTACAAATCCGTCTAACGTATCTCTGAACAACTTACACACCGCCTACGGACTCAAAGAAGCTTCAAAGAAGAATCATGCGAATTGTCTACGACCGTCACGTCCCCTATACACAAGACATATCTCCTGTGTCCGGTCTCACCTCTCTATCAAAACTAAAGAATTAAAGGTCGGCATACTCTCTTTTCAGAATAAAATGACTGATCCGTACTCTTTCAATCCCAGCTGTGTCCCAGTCATACTCCACCGTAAAGATTCACCATGCATAGTTACCAAATGCTGAACAAACAGATTTAAAAGCACTTTTACCAACTCCTGCGCCAGAACTTTCAATAACCTTATGCTATAATATTATACGACCCAACTCCCCTTGCGTGTAACTTCGGTACATTACTTAATTCAGTTCCTTTAAAATACGATGTAATTGTTATTATTCATAGATATATTATCATAATGAATATTTATGAATAAAACTCCATCTAAATGGACTTCTCACTAATAAGCTCCTTCTAATGTTAGCTTACCGTAAGTTTCTTTGATATGTTTAGCTACGGGGCTTACGACAGAGCTTAGCTCATCTGTAGAAGAAATGACAGATATGTCTTCTGGATTGTCGACCAACGGCTCCAGCTTTCTCTTATTGTTTGCTTCTCCAATGGCAATAATGTATGTTTTTGCACGCAGGTCTCGAAGCCCTTGAATTGAAGCATCCAAAGATTCTTTATCAACATAACTTTCCTTATCATAGTGGCCAACTGTTACAAGAACTGCAACCTTTTGTCGTGACGTACTTGCCATGGAGAACATTTTGAAGCTAAGGTAAAGAGCTTTTTCCACGTGCCAGGAGTTTCTAAGTAGAACTGCAGAGTCTAGTTTAGTTTCGAAATCCTCCATCGTAACATATTCCGTAAAGTCAAAGATCAAGTAGGCATTGCTACTGTAGATGACGACACATGCGCGTGGACCCCCGATGAAGGTCCCAGCTGGCCTAATTTGGAAAGCTTTTACCATGGACTTAACGAGATCTTTCAGTCTGACGTAACCCTCTGGGCTCACGTTCTTTGATGCGTCCAGCATGAAAATCACGTCAGTGTCAGGTTTAAGAGCTGTGGTGGAAACTGTAGTACTTTCCAAAGGAGCAATTTCTATGGACACAATCAATTACTTAATAATTACAATGATAATGGCAACAATAGTGATAATGATAATGGTAATAAAGTTTGGCATAATATTCGCTAATAAATAATCCGGGATTGGCAACGCTTTAAGAGTGTTTCAATAATAATAATAATAATAATATTAATAATAATAATAATGATGACATTAATATAATTCATACAGTGCTCACATCGTATACTGTCGTGGCACTTCACAATTGTAACACTGAAATATAACTGCTGTATGAACCACTTACATAAGTACAGGGTAGAATATAATTAGCAGAACTCTTTCTTACTAACAATGCTATTATAGTGACACAATAACTCGGCCCGAGATGCTCAAACCTCTCCCAACCACACCCATGGCCCACTGTTCAATCCCTCGCCGTCCGAAGAATGGGATATTTTGTGCGTTTCTCGTGTACGAAAATTTAATCTATTTTTTGCAACACCATCTCGGATACATAAATTGCAAAATTTGAAGTACAACATTGGATTCATTTTGATCCAAGATTCATTAGCATATTTTCGGTTTTGCTCCTGGGAGTGTGAACGCGTTCTGTGAATCCGCAATGTAATGACTTCTGATTGCCAAGAATACTCAGGTCATAGCCGAGTTTACTTTGCGGCTTATTTTGTAGATTTTATCGATTGCGTAATTTCATAGCCTTTACCAGATTACAGTTTAGAAACATCAGACCCAACTCTTATATAATTTGGTAATCCAAAGAGCTCCAATCCTCCTCCACTCCCCAGGAGCTTGTTAACGTGAAGGGGGCTGCATGATGAGGAGTAAGTTATAAGCAAAAATCTGAATCCTTAAACGAAGAGTTGCAGTTGTTATAACATGAAGTTGTATTATACGTTTGCCTACCATAACTTGTAGGGTTAGCGCTTTCAATGTGGTGAGTTGGCACTTTCGCGGTACCAGCGGTGGGCAGAGGTTTTAGTGTAAATACTGAAGGAAGTTCAGTTGGAACTGTGGAAACTAAGAGTAGAACATTTATTAGCATACTCCTTCCTGACCATAGTATCTTAGGGCTGTTTTAAACTTCGTGCTACAGTCGGAATAAATCAGAGAATTGAGATTTCTTAATACCAGTTAAAACAAAAACAAACAGATTTTAAACGTTTGTTCTAACGAAGGGTTAACGCTCGAAACTTCAGCTTTCCATCCAAACTTATGACAAAAAGCAATCCATATCAACTCTGCAATCACACAGTCATGCAAAAGTCTGCGACGCACATGTAAATGAATAAGGAAATAAGTGTCTTATAACTCTTACTTTTGAGCATGTTTAAGAAACCTACGAATTGCCTTCAAGCATCAACACATATACAATCGAAAGTTATTCCTGTGTGGAAAAAACCTTAGTGTCACACTTACATCACATATTTACATGATGGCATGAAAGGTTATGTTGCACAAGGCACACGGTCTTGCTTTGTAATGTGCAATGTAAATCCATTACCAGTAGTTTTGCAGAAATAAATTACGTTTGCAACAGTCATCCAGCTATCTTGCCTTGCAACAAAACTGCAGGAAAGATAGAACGATTTTTGCAACCAGCTGCAGGTTTAACACGAATCTCCCATTTTTGCGGTGCTACAACTGGCAATGCTTCAGTTGCTTTCGTCAACATTTTATTTCAAGTTGCAGGGAAATATCCAACAAATAACAGAACCACAAAAAGCCTAAACAGTCGTATCAGTAGGTTATTTTAAAGGTTTTCTCATACTCTTGGACGAATGAGCGTTTTTTAGTAACATGGAGACATGTGGGTGAGGTATTTGGAATCCCTTCCCCAAGAACTTCAAAACGATTAAAGAATTGAATTTACCAATTAATAGCAGCAAGCATCCAATAACTAATAAGTGTTGCAAGGGCAACAGATGTCCTCTCGGCCGCCATCTTGGATACTTCCTTTTTCTTGATATTTACAAATTCCATTTACAAGACAAGACAATCAGAGCTAAAAACGTTGAAGTAATTACTAAAAGGTAAAACAGACGTTTCAATGATGCCGTTGAAACTTATCCAATCAGTATCAAACAAAGCGCCTATTTCTGTCTACAGTTGATGAATCGTTTTAGGCAATTGGTCAAAAGCCAAGACTTTGGGTCCAAAAAAACCTATGGAGGGGGATCCAACTAGCCCCGCCCTCTTACACTTTAAGGGTTAAGATTTCCTCAACCATTTTTCCATTTTGCCCTGCTACGACCACTCGCACCTGTTTGGAAGATTTTCGCCGGGATTCTTGAAGTAGCCCAGACATAATTGCAATTATAACAAAAACCAATATCTTGAGTCTTACCATAAGTTGAGTATACATAACTGGCAAAGGCCCCCGTGCTATTTTGAAGATTTTTGTCAGTATTCATGACAATTAAGTCTTCCGCTCTCTCCACCAGTGGTTTGAAGTCGTTCTCGTCGGTTGTAGAACCTACAGCAATAACGTAGGTCCGCACACCAAGCTCTTGTAAGGGTTTAATAGCTTCTTCTAAAGGTTTTGAGCCTGGCTCAACACTTTCTTTACCAAAGGAAAAAAGAATTACAACCTTTGGTCCCGGACGACCTGTGTTAGAAAACATTTGAAAGCTGAACTGCAGCGCCCTGTCAATTCGCCTGGAGTGTCCCAGCAAAGACACAGCATCGACCCTACTGTTGAAATCCTCCCTGCTTGAAAATTCGTTGAAACTGAAGATCCAGTATGAGTCACTGCTATAAATTATGACGCTTACTCGAGGACCAGTGGAGGAGATGCGGAATATCTTGACCATAGTCTTAATGAACTCTTTCTGCTTGGTGAAGTTCGCTGTGGTAACACTGCTGGAGGCATCAAGGATGAATATTATGTCTGTAGTTTCACTCAGTGGATAATTCATTCCTATAAATCGTAACAGAATGTTAAGTTACTTTCTATCAATAATAAATCTAGTAACGATTACGTGTAGCCAAGGTTACTTTTGTTTACTAAATCAAAACTGGCCAAGTAGTCGTCATCCACAACTATAGCTTACAAGGCCCTCATTTGCTTATCAGCATTGTGTTGACCAAAGTGTTTCCTTCCAAACCAGAAAGCCCGGTTAGCTCAGTCGGTAGAGCATCAGACTTTTAATCTGAGGGTCATGGGTTCAAGTCCCATATCGGGCGCTCAATATTTTTATAGTTTTTTTAATACTGAAATCTCACTTCTCACCCTTGGCATGCGAAAGTTTCTAATTATCCTTTCGCCAGAACGAATGATATAATCCTAAACCCTCTCACGTGAACAAAGTGAGCGCTACAGCACTTTTTGTTATTCAACTTCACGAGCAACTGATTCAGTTTTCTATTAAATAGAACTTGATAAAAGCTGAATTGCCCAACTGCAGCGGAGATATATTTTTATTGTTACAAAATTAATTCCTTGCTGATGTTTTTATTCATAATCAGTTTTTCAGTGAAATCAAAATTTAAAAAAATGGTTAGTTTGGAGATAAAGCTCTTGAACTAAATCATGTCCTTCTCCAATGACAGGGCAATGCTGTTGGCGAGACAACCGGCTTTGACTCCTAAGTAAAAGAAACTTCTTGCCAAACGCGTAATATACTGTTCATACTAAATTTACGAGCGCCGTGTGAAAACCTGTACAGAACAACAATGTATATTACGCCATCTTGAATTCAATGAATATTTATTTTTCTACTAAAGTTTTGCTCAATTTCGCAAAAACTGAATTAAAGTCGAAAAAGAAAAAAAAACTTTGTGTAAAAAACCACATCAGTAATTTCATTTTGAACAAAAGATTTGGCAGAAATTTTTCATACCCCTCTTCTAAACTGTATTACATTGCTGCAGTTAGTTTAAAACTAATACATTTCTATGATAAGGCTGCGGTCAAACAAAAAGCAACTTTGACGAATTCATCTACATGATTGTAACGCTGAGAGCAAAATAATAGAATTAGCAAAGTTCATTTTGACATTCGATTCGACGTTTTCAGTTATATCTCTTCCTGTTCCTTGCACATTTTCTACCATTGCAGCGTATTTGGAAATGAAAAAAGTGCTAGCAGAGCGAGGTTTCGATCCTCGGACCTCTGGGTTATGGGCCCAGCACGCTTCCACTGCGCCACTCTGCTGTTGTTGTATTGAGCTGAGTTCCTTCTCATGACTTATTTTTGGTCTTTTAAATAATGTAAAGCAAAATTGGTAAAGAAAAAAAAAGCATAGCAGAGCGAGGTTTTGATCCTCGGACCTCTGGGTTATGGGCCCAGCACGCTTCCACTGCGCCACTCTGCTGTTGTTGTATTGGACTGAGTTCCTTCTTATGACTTATTTTTGGTCTTGCAAATAATATAAAGCAAAATCGGTAAGAGAAAAAAAAACATAGCAGAGCGAAGTTTTGATCCTCGGACCTCTGGGTTATGGGCCCAGCACGCTTCCACTGCGCCACTCTGCTGTTGTTGTATTGAACTGAGTTCCTTGTCATGACTTATTTATGGTCTTGTAAATAATGTAAAGCAAAATCGGTAAAAGAAAAGAAAACATAGCAGAGCGGACCTCTGGGTTATGGGCCCAGCACGCTTTCACTGTGCCACTCTGCTACTGCCGACAATTGCACGATAGATTTTAATTATATTATATAAATTAAAAAAAATTGTCTGACACTAAGCACTGCAGCATAAAACAGTTTCCGATAGTCCCAAGAAGAGTTTTCGCCCCCTCTCTAGACGAAAATGCTTGTCACTATGCACAAACCAGTTGGACCTGCAACATACATTTTAGATTTGACAAATGGACAAGTTTTGCAAGCGTGTACGAGAATATTTTAAAGATCCTGGTTCTAGGTTGGAAGGAAAAACATTTCTGACAAGTGAATTTCGCGAGTTTTTGTTGCGTTTAACAGAGACACGTAGCGGATTAGAAAAAATCGCCCTGTAAAGTTTCGGGAAAGGGAAAGTTTTTCCGGAAGTAACTAGAACGACTCAGCAGACATACTATATCAACGCTTTTGAGCAATCCACATAATTTTGTAGACCTATGACGTAAATAACAAGTGTAAAGTTTTATTTAGTTGATCCCTGGTTTTGCTTTAATCAAAATGCGCACTTGAACTGATTAGCAATAAAACTCAGGTGAAATAAGTTGAAACTGTAAACTTGACAGCAAATATTTATCTAAAACAAATTGCTAAGTCTGAAGAGTTTTTCATGTAGATATTTCATCTTCTGAAACAAATTAAAATCATCAGCAAAGTTATCAATTTGTTTCAGACGAATATTTGCTGTCGAGTTATATTTGACTGAATCAAGAATTGATCATTTGGTCATTAAATACGGTGGGGAGTAGTATGCTAGAAATGGTGACCAGCCCCCTAGTTGGGGGTTAAAATCAACTGACCCACCTTTGGCCAAGGCTGAAACTACAGGACCCACCCCCTTTGTACAAGTAATTGTCTGTGCCAAGAAAATATGAAGATCTCCTGAATATTGAAATGATACTGATTAGTTTGAAAATATACTTTACACGGTGATAGGAAGTACATGTCTAGTGTTTTTCGAAAACGAAAAATGTAATATTAATTACTTGTATTCAAAAGGCAAAACGAGTGCACTTAGGGTTCGTGTAGCACCTTTGAAAGTGGTGGGCAGGGAGAGCGCCGAAGACACAAACCTGCTGAGGGGTCTGGTGGCTTGTCCTCTGGGAAAAGTTTGAAATTTTTGAAAACTACCATTTCTGAAACCTCTAAAAATGCGTCTAAAAGCTTCAAACTATGTAGACATGTAACAGTATAGATGCTAAGAAAGGCTGGTATTAAGAAGGCAAAATATTCAAAGCAATTAACACCTATTTTATGTGGTACTTTAATAAGAAATGCCTAAATTTCCGACAACAGATGCATGGTGTTAATTACGAACGCGACTAGAACAGTTGCAACTGAACAGTTTTGGTAAATACACATAGTTTAAATTGAGAATCTCTTACTTTTATTGCTTTTATAGAGACTGTGGTGCGTTTGCCAGTTAGATTTTTTTGCAAGTAGCAAGAAGAGTTTACAATCTCTCTTTATTTTCTTAGAATAATATGAAGCACACGTAAATGTCATGAAATTATGATAGCAATACAGCTTGCCATCTTTATAACAGTTTTAAAAATAAATCCTTTTTGTCGACTTCTATCGATTGAAATTACGCATCCATCACTGCGATAGCTCAACAAACATCTTTGTGGGTCAACATATACCTGCAACATACATTTTACCGCAATTTAATGTCAATATTTTGTTTTGTTGGTAAATTTCAAAGTATGTTACGGTACAGTGTTCCGGAATGTGCTTTCCCGTGAAAAGTTTCAAAATTAGGCATAGCGTTCTGAGGCTCAACCTCTGCTGACCCACCCCTAGATGCTGCTGAAAAAGCCATAGCCCACCCACCCCTCCTCTGTTCCGGCCCACTCTCCTCGGTACGTATTGACCAGTCCTTAAGTTCGAGTGTAGCACGACCTCCAAAGAAGCCTAAAAACTGAAGAAATAAAAGTAAAGGAATGACTTCGTCCGTCACACTCCTGTCGTCATCAAGATTGAGGTCGGTGATGGACATATAGACAGAAAGCCAGATTATGATATATATCTTCCTTGACATGTCGGTAAAACGCCAACCAAGCTCACAAATTTGCAAAAAGCAAGAAAAATATACAAAAGACAAGTGTTTTAACATACCAGGTTTGCTTATCTTGCTTTTCAATGCAGGTCAATTGCGTTATCTTTTGGTCGAAAAAAGTTACATACTTCATACTTTTGTTTCGAGATGTCATCTTGGAAATTTGGCCAGCGTTTGTCTCTTACACGCACGCACGCGCAGTCGTTATTCCGACATGTCATCTTCCTTAACTTCATTCAGTATAACCAAAAGAAACTCTATCTGACAAAAGATTTGTTTTCTTTCTGGTTAAGGTGCCAGCAGAGATGAACAAACAATGATAAAATGGTTTATTTGATAGAAAGAATTGTATTGTGTTTGGGTTTTTTTTCTCTTGCTCCAACGAAGGGTTCAAAACGTATAAAAATGTAATCGCCCGATATGGGACTTGAACCCATGACCCTCAGATTAAAAGTCTGATGCTCTACCGACTGAGCTAACCGGGCTCTCTTGTTAAACATAGGAAGACTTTGACTAACACAATGCTGAGGTGCGCGAAAATTACCACTGACACCGAAGTATTATGTTGATCAAAGTCTCTCTATGATACCAAGCGAGCCCAGTTAGCTCAGTTGGTAGAGCATCAGACTTTTAATCTGAGGGTCATGGGTTCAAGTCCCATATCGGGCATTTCCACCTTTTTACCGATTATTTTTCAGTTGTTACCGGCAGCTCCTTGAAGCCGCTTTCTGATTGGCCAATAAAAAAATGGCCACAAACAAGAACAAATCGTCTGAAAGCAAGTGTTCCATTGTTAGCGGTGACAATAGAGGACAAAAGAGCTGCAGTACAGTTGTTGTTCTTAAAAACGTTTTGTGCGAATTTAAATTTCTATCGTTTCTTTAAGAAACAAATAATATACATATCCTTGCATAAGCCGATGTAATTCTCACAAAAGTAGTCTTTAATGCTATAATTTTATCCATCGCATTTTATACTCATTTTTAGGTAAATGCTGGTAACTTGACTCTTCTTAACTAGAACTATCCTAAATCCAGAAATAACTGTTACTAAGGATGAAAATAACGTCACAATAACGACACCAAAATCAGGTCATGGCGGCACCAGCACAGTGAATTATATGAAAAGAAAACAATACGACTCTCAGATACCACGAATTTAGGCCGTCTATTCTAAAACTCGCTGTGTACTAGCGATTTTATCACAAATCAGTGATCACAAGCGAAATTTGTAGTATGTACGTATACGTTGTCTCATTTTTGCGTCAACCAACAATGACTAACGATACGTGCAAGGTTCCTCTGATTTGCAAACCACGTTTGCAGATTACTGAGTTCAGTTGCCAGTAAAATGCAATAAAATGAAGCAAATTTGGCCTATTTATGGATGAGCAATCGCTCATTGAATGTATTTTTTATTGCATGTCTGGACAATTTTTGTTACTAACAATAAATATAATAATAATTAATAATAATTTATTGAATTTCTATTGCGCAATTATCAATGAGTCATTGTCAGTTGCGCATTAGGGACTGGCCATAATTTAGCAGGGGGGGG
>JAOEHT020031688.1:0-23023 GCA_025448195.2 Parazoanthus atlanticus | reverse complement strand
AGTCGAGGCTAACGCTGTGAAAACGAGTCTGTAGTCATTGTAATCAGCGGCAACTACGAATACGAAACTGGACTATTCATCGAGGCGGAAAAGAAATCGCAAGACAGCAATCCAACCGGTGCGCAGACACTGGAGCTAAGTGAAAACATGAGGAGAGAGAAAATATTTTTTCCCTTCTCACTTTTTCTCCAATCCCCCTACCCTTCTCTTGTTTTTCCTCGCTTGTGTGTTCGTGTACTAGCTTGTACGCTGCCTTGAGATTTCTTTGTTGCTGGACCAGTTCAAGAGAAACAGTGGGGAGTCCACGTAGTCTCACTTAATAAACTCTATTGTATATATGTTATGCAGTGATTTCTCGTGAGATACCTCTGGGATATATGCCACGCGCCACCTTCACTTCTCTTCACTTCTCTTTATTGTGTAACCTTGTTTTAGAAACAATATAAATTAAACAGCGCATTTAAGTCATCAAAAATTACACAATTTCTCTTATTCTCTCCTCGAACACACACAAGTTGGAGCTCAAGTCAATGAGTTCTTGAGGGGGACTGTTCCAAATAAATGCGGCTCGTGGAATGAAACTGTGTTTGTAAGTGTCTGTGCGGGCGTATGGTTGGATGATGTGCTGGCGAGTGGAGCATAGCAGTGTGGATAATTGGTCAATGGGTAGGATGGATGGTAAGTTGAGGCCTTGATTGAATAGGATGATCCTACTTGTATCTCGTCTTTGCTTCAACGATTTCCAACCGAGATCTTCAAGATGTTTTGTGATACTAATGCCCAGTTTGCAGTTGTTCTATGTTACACTAATGCCTAGTTTGCAGCACAATATTAACATTTATGGTTGGTAATCCGTTTGTGTTGGAGAGATTCTTAGAAAGATTTAGCATGTTGTAATCAACCTCAGTCAAGTGAAGGTCTAACATCATTCGGATTTTGAACCAATGAGAGAACTGAAAGATATTGCGATGCAATTCTTGTGATAACACACCTGGTCGGGGTTTTAAACAGAAAATTTTAATTAAAAGAGATCTTGTGTTCGTTCTTTACAATTTACGATAGTTTTACTCCTCAAACTGCGACTGCTGATTGGATCAAAGTTTTATGCGTGATAATAGTGGAAACATCGTAGGTTTAAGAGAATACCACAGAGTAGTGCAAAAGCGGCATTTTGTCATTATGAGTACATCTGAAGTCTAAATGGTCACGTTTTGCAAGAAATCGAGTTAGACCATGTCGCACGTATTTTGAAACTGTTGATCTTCTAGACAAGACTTTCCACTTTATGAACTGGAAGCGAGTCTTGTAGTTTTACAATATCGTTTTCTCTGTCTTCAATATTTGCTTTCCGATAGATTTGAACAGAAGCCATCTTATTCAACATCGAACTCTTTTGTTTGAAGTAGATATTTGACAGCTTTTCGGCTTCTTTGTATTAAACTTTCAGCTGCGCATTTGAGGTGGAATGCAAACTGCGAAAACCGTCTCGATTTGCCGCGATCATTAAAAGTGAACTACAGAGAACTATTAAATTATTTTCCTTTCCAAACAAGTTTTTTTTAAAGTGAAATTATGGAGTTTGTAGATGGCGTACAACCGTAAAAATTAATTCGCAGTATGAGCAGTTTTCCGCAATAACATGGTTTGAAATTCTTTCATTTAATATTCCTTTAATAGTCTATTGTTAGTCCTTGACAATAGCTCGTTATTGGTTGATGTATTTTAATGCGCGACTAACAGCTTCGGACCCACTGTCGCTTGACATGGAACAAACTTAACGTTGACAGAGAAACTTGGAGAAAGACGAACACAACTTGCTACCAAATGTAGTTCTGCCTCAACAGCTCGCCTTCAAATGAGATGGTTTTCTTCCGTCGTGACGGTGTTGATGAAAACGGTAAACGGTAAAGCAACTTTCTTTTCTAGTTAAATTTAGATACAGCGAGGCGCATTATAGCCAACTGTCTGTCCGACGTCATTAAGAGAAACTCAAGAAGCCTGTTTGAAAACGAAATTATCAAAGTTGTGGAAACAGTGCAGTCAGTGTAATAATTATGTACTTAACAGTCGGTTAAAAGTTAAAATTTTGAAAGCCAACTCAAGAGCGATTCCAACTTATACTATGTAAATTCGCGTGAGACTGTATCTTTAAATATTGGTTAAACACAAAATCTTGAAATTTGTGGTCATCGATCGACTGTCTCTCTTATCCAGGTTGAGTTTTAAATTTGGACTTGTTAAAAGACACATCTAGCCGGTTAAAGCAGTCTTTCATTTCCTTGTTTTTCATTTTGAGCCACAGTGCATGTGTGTGTATGTGTGCACCATATGGCGAGGCCCAGAGGCGCATTTAAAAGTCTCACTTTGTGAAAATTTTTAAATAATCATAAATTTTAATTAGTCATGAATTTTGAAAAGCACCTTAAAGCCATTGAAGTGGATATTTGTTTAGCTGAACTGTTTTAAAAACAGAATTTACTCAGTAGTGCAGGACACAGAACGAAAACACAATTACGTATAGTTCATTTCTGCATTAATCTAAATTGTTGATTTTAAGTTAAAACCAGTCGAATACTGTCATTTTTGTAAAAAGAAGTAATTGATAAAGAGGTTTTCGAATTTTGGAGTTTGGCAGCTGCCGATTTATTTGCCTTATGTTGATGTCAAGTTTGAGAGAAAAGAATTATTTCAAAATTTTTGGTAAGTGTTGGAGCTTTTGAAAAGGTTTTCCTTCGCCATTTAAACTTGAAAGAAATTTATTTTGTGAGTAATTTGTCTCATTAGTTGGGCACTTTTTTGGTTTCACGCTGATTAGATGATTTTGCTATAATTTTTAATAGATTAAAACTGTACAACCGAAAATGTTATTTTTAGTATAAAAGTATCTTAAAACAGTCAATGTACATGTTTTGTTATGTGGGTAACTATTTTTGATTCTGAAGCCGCATTTAATAGAAGTAACACTGAGCTGCGACAGACTCTTTTTACACTTGCTTCGAGAGCACTTGTAAATGATAGAACTGGATTGTAGTTTTCGTGCTTTCGTGCTCCTTGTAATGGTTTTGAAATATTGTAGCCGCAGGGGCTGTTGCTAGCTCAACAGCAGAATGCCAGTGATGTTGATGGAATTAGTTGGTGAAGGAAGTCTAGTCAATGAGGCATGAATCATTCAATTAGATGATTCAGATATGATGACCTGTGTCTCGAAAACACTTATTAGACATCATAAACTTTCAAATGCATGAGAAATGCCATAACCCTAATCTTAGTAGTAACTCTAACCCTAAGGAGTTAAAGTCACGTTGTAAATTGTGGATCCTTAACCTAACCCTGACCTTATCCCTTTTATCCATTGACTTTTTTGACTAAAAAACGAGGATCCCCTGCTGAATATAGTTACAGTGACGATGATGATGATGATAATGACAGGGATGAGGTGATGATAGCGACAATGATGATGGTGATCCAGGTGATGTTGCGTGGTGATAGTGACGACGAAGATGACAATGATGATGGTAATGATGATAGTGAAGGTGTTGATGCTATGGTAATGACGATGATGATGATTTGGCAAAGTATGAGAGTGATAAGGGCGATGTTGATGATGGTGAAAATGGTGGTGATGATGATGATAATGAAGATGTTGATATTATGATAGTGATATGGATTATGATGATGCTGAATATGATGAAGATGGCAATGAAGGTGATGATATTATGATAGTATAAGGACGATGATGATGATAATGATGGCGGTGGTGGTGGTGGTAGCGACTACGATGGTGATAGTGATAGTGACGGAGTAATTTGTCTCTAGCATTGTTAGATAATTTGTTCTACAGCAGTAACAAAGCTGCTTGTCCTACTAACCCTCGTCTAAGCGAAATTCTCTTATAAACCACCCAACTAATTTTCTTATAAGCTGAACGAACTATTAACTCATAAAACGAAGAGACATAATGATGATGATGATTATGATAATGACACTAAGAGCCCCTCCCCGTCCTCCTTCCCCATTGCCAGGTTAGCGCATGTTAAAAGTAATTCGTTGAATCAAAATTAAAGATAAAGATGATGTTGATGATGATGATGAAGATATTGGGGATCCACCCCTTTTCATCAAACCTGTTTGCTGCCAATATTTTAAATGCTTGGGCCCTAGTCTTCAAAGACAGTTTTTTGTCGCTGTGGTTTCCCTCCCTTATGGAAACGACAGGGGGGAGGGATGTACCCGCGACGTAGAAAATAAGGCGTGCAGGTGCTTAAATGTTGAAACAAAGCCAATAAAATGTGCGGATGTTTTCGTGTTGAATTGATTCATGGCCGGCAGCTGCCACTTGTCGTGAAGGAGTACTTCAGAGATTAAGATGTTTGGGTAGCTCATAAACCTACTACTACGCTACGACGTCTACTGACTAATGTGAAGGACAAAGAAAGACCAGAACTAGACCGGAACTGTTTACAACATGCAGTGTAATGACTGTGACGGCGCCTTAATCGGTAAGATGGGCAGAAACTTAACTACAAGACAGACGGAACACAACAAAGCGACTACAAAGGGAGACCCGACAGCATTGCCGAACATCACATGGCATTGACTGGGACTCTGCAGGATGTTTCATTTTAACATACTCTTCAAACCACGAACTAAGGCTTACGCTTTTAAGCTTGTTTACGAAACTAGAAACAAATCTACTGAACTGTTGTAGGACTGTACTGGCTTCGTACGAGTAACTTACACAAGGCACAAGACAGGTCGCACACAAACACTGAGTACCACTACTAAGACTACCACTATAAGTCTACCGCGGACATTAAACAGAACTATTAAATTACAACGTAGACTGCCTGCCAATCGAGGCAGGTAGTATAGGGACGTGTTTACATTTACATATGAATGAATATTGATAAAATAGCACGAATTGAGAAAAATAACGGGGAAAAAAGGAGAAAGCTTAAAATATTTTTGTAATTAATACTAACGAGATCTAAAGTCCATGGTAAATCAAATGAAGTTATACCGAGAGTTTTTTTTTAAAGTTTCTGTGTCTATATAACTGTTCTGCTTGTCGAAACGCCAGTCACAAACAACAACAACTCCTTCTCAGGGCTACGTTCACACGGACGATCAACCAACTACAGACTTGTTTTGATCTAACAACCAAAAGAGCTGGCGGTGCCTTGTAGCTCTACTATCCTATGAATAGGATTTTCCTCGATTCAAAAATATCAGAAAATAGAGAACACACTTGGATGTGTTGTTTAGGTCATTGGTAAGCAAGGGAATAAACAAACAAACAAGTAAGCAAATAGTAAAACACCTTGCGTAAGATTTGCATGGATAAGGAAAATATCGGAGCGCGAGATTTGCATAGATAAGAAAAGTTGCATGAGATAGGCTAGGCCTGCGGAAGTTATAAAATAATTGCCGAAATTTTCTCTGTTATGTTATTCCCTAATCCCTAAAAGTGAAACCTATTATTCGCATCTGAAACAAAAAGGTATACCACAAGACGTGAGTATAAATGAACTAACCACAAAAGAACTTAGGAACGTTGTACGCGCTGCTTGGGGAAAATCTGTGAGTGCAGAAAACGGCCTCCGGACCAGCATTCGAATTAGAAATATAGATCCTATTTATGGTTTAATACGTGTAAAAAAAATCTTTCTTGTCTAAGCGATCTTAGTTACTGATTTAAACGGTGGTGTGACTGGCTACAGCATTTGTAAGAATATTGGGAAAATTAGGCATTTTTTGCGTAAATAAGCGAGGCTTCATGTATCGCAGAAACGATTTGCCAAAAACCGAACGTATTTGCGACAATTGCAGTTTGAGCAGCATTTATTTGTTATTTTGCAGAATTTCCGCCTATTATTTTCAAAATCGTGAAAATGTCAACCTTTTAGTCGCGTAATTATTTTTTCAAACTTCCGTAGCCATTATTTCCGAAATTTATCCGGAATAATTTTTCAGGACTAGCATGAGTTGGTTAAGATCTCGCTCTAAAACGTGCAACAACATATCAATTCTCGTAAGACGTTAAAAACTTCATGAGACCAGACTTTGAACTCTCGTCAACTCGTATCTTCGTTTTAAAAGAGAATAAGAGTCCATATGTTCCCAGTGGAACAAGAAATATCAAAAAATATAGAACAAAGGGACTATTTTTAAAAGCGTGGTGCTCGACAAAGGACAGCAACAGACATTTACTTTCCACGCGTTTATCATGACAATCTGAAGAATTTTTAACTTGTGTGAGTTTTAATTACCATTTTTCTTTCCAATATTTTTCTCTTGCCAACTGATCGTTTTCAGTTTAGCCGAGGAAGGTCGCTGAAGATATATACACCAGAATTTTTTTAACCTGAGTCAACTCCGTCTTTACATAAAAGTTTTACCATGCCTGGTTGCAACCAAAGCATTTTTTAGTCCAGCTTACTTTGTTTTGTTTTGCAAATACTAAGCTCTTATAAACCGATATGTGTATTTGACAAAGAATGGAAATAAACTAAACTAGTTCAAGACTATACGAAGAAGAATAAGGAAAACTTGAATATTGAGGATTTTTTGTTTTCAATTGTTTTTCTGCAAGGCCACAAAGCACTTGCGTAGACAAGAGAACGGAAGTTTTAATTTTGACAAGTTTCACGCGGGTGTACAAAAACTATTGTAGTCGCGCCTTTTCTTAGGCAGTCGTACATTAGTTTTGAAAGAAGAGTCGACACCACCTCGGGGGAGGGAATGGGAGGGGCCAGAAATTTAGGAAACACTCGAAAGCCTAAAGTTAGTTGGTCTTGTCTTCGTTTCATCGTCGTCGTTGTAGAATAACTTTGAATACTAAATCCGACAAATGTTTCTACAGCACGCACATTCGTGATTTCAATGATCGATTAAATAATGATTTTGTTCTAAAACTGTTTTTACTGTAAACAAAACTTATAGATATATTGTGTGTAGATTGGCTTTAAGCATATGAGAAATCGTATCATAGTTGAAATGGGTTTTGATTCTTCCGTTTCCTTTAGGATATTTCCGGTGAACAACTAATAGTTTCGCTTTTCGGTACAAAAAAATAATAGAAAATACCCTGGGTTGCGGAATATTTTGAATAAAACGTTTTAGATATGTTTGCGTCCCTAAAATGTCTCTTGATTGACGAAAAGCAAATCTTTTCAGGTCTTTCACCGACACGCAGTTGTAAACACATTTTCGTTGTCAACTGGTAACGAGAAATTTACACTGAAATAAAAAAGTAACATTGTAATTTGTATTTTCAAATAAATGTTTTGCTAAGAAATAGTATTGGTTTCTTGTATGATGTTGATTTAATCAATTTCTTTAGGCCTTTTTCCGGCAAAAAGAATTCAAGAAAACATGTTGTTGCTTAGAAATAAGTTATAAAAGAGCTTGTTTTGACAAAGATACAGCCACAAACAAACGGATTAACTTCAGCCGGTGCCCTGCCAAACACTTTACATCATGTTGCGACCAACGGGAATCGCAAACTGAGTCCTCGAGAGAAAAGATGCATTCAACGAGCGATAAAAATAATGATATACAGGTGATAGAAACTGATACGAAAACAAAAGGGATATATAGTTGATAAATAAATTGTACTACGCTCTTAACTTTTCTAAAGGCCGAGGTTCGTTTGTAATCATTTCTTTGAAAATTCAGCCGCGTTGTTAACATAAGATTGTTGTAGTTTGAAAAATGGTTTTTCAGTATATTCTGAGCCCAAGCCAGAGCCTCAAATTTCCCTGATTATTCTTAGATTTTGGTGAGAATTCAGCATCCACGTTCTAGAGAATTTGTTCTTATTAAAAAAAATATATGCTGTTTTTTATTTCAGTGACTTTTAGAGTCAGTGATTCATTAGAGTCAAAAACATCCTGTTAAAATATCTCATACCTTTAATGTTTGAATCTCAATGAAAAAAAGAGGAATTGTAGGGAATATAGGTATCTCCAATAAGCCCTTGTTGCTTTTTTGCTAGGCCCTCGCTAGAAACAGTAAAAGTCGATGAATTTTCAATTTGACTCTGCGAGCGGTCGTTTCATGCCAGTTTTGGAGCTAAAATATCTCATATTTCTACTTGTTGGACTGCCAACATGTTTTAGCTCTAAATTAAGATATGTTATTCATCTTCAAAAGGCCGTTGTTTTGTTTGTGCTGAACACTGTTGCATGTCCGTAGAAATAACCTTTTACAGCCAGGTTGGACTAAATTGCTGTCTTTTGTCTCTTATTTCGTGTGTTTTGGAAGCGCGCATATTTTAAATCTAGAGATCAAAATACCCCGGATGTGTCAGCCTATTCTGCCCGATGAGAGTACGGTATGCCGGATTATCCTCAATATTCCCTTCTTCTAAACTGTTCGGTCGTACTAACAATACTCAAGAACTATGATAAGGTCGTCCCAATTTTTAGATCGTGAATGCGCGAAGCGCGATGAACGAGTTATGGCGGTTAGGTTGGTGGCCAAAGTCACTCCATCCATCCATGGTGTGTTAGTTTTCCGAAATGGACTGGGAACGAGTTAACCCCAACAGATCACGTGCGCGAAACTTTTGCTGTCTTCTTTTCTTTGACGGCAAAGTGAGAGGAAAGCTGAGGGGAAAACTGGTATGTAAATCCTTTTTTCATTTGGTATGTCAAAAGCAGCTGTATTCGCTTACGGCACTATTCATCAGGGCGATACACGATTTAGTGTTTTGTCAAGAGGAACACAATGTTGTTTTATGAGTTTGTCAGCATTACTGTACGATCGACATGTTTCCCTAGTTCATCAATGGCGTTCGCATGAGATAGATAATATCATGTTTCGTGGCGAAAGCTTCTCTTTGAATGGCCTGAAGAGTGGAAAAATCCCTGACGCTCAAACCCTGGCGATAAGCAACCTTCCTTCTGTTGTTCACTGGATCCTGTTTAGCAGTTCTTTGAAAGTTTCGACCTTGCACATGGCCCACTTTGGCCGAAAACAAACTGCATCAACCCACTTTGGCACAAAACCCCATGGCAATCAAAGGACATTAATTTTGATATCCCATAACATAGGGTATCATTATTTAAATTCACAGTTTATCACAGGGACCTTTGATTTTTTCTGTTTGCTGTCATTCGACCAACCAAAGTTTCGAAGATTTGCAAAATGAAAGGAAGTAACAACAGGAAATATACAAAAGAAAAGCAATTTAGTATCAAACGTTCATCAGATTTTCATCACTGATTCATTGTCAGGTGTCATTTCTGAGGCCTTGAGTCGACTTTTAACAGTAATCATTTAAAAAACAACTCTAATGTTTCTGCGCCTTAAATCCAAATTGGAGTTTGCGCAGTATTGATTTAGATTCAGAGATAGTTTGTAAACAACCAGCTGGGCTGATTTCGCAGTCTGCAAGATCTTTTAGTCGCATTTCAATATTTATTTAAAATCAAAATCAACGCTTCGGTTTAACCTTTTTTCGCAAACTAGCGCATGTAGCCTTTACTTCCGGATTGCTTTTTTCGGCTTTTCTTGACCGAGCGACCGACCTCATCTTGATGATCATAAGCAACGGTAAATGGAAAAGGTGGGGATGGCTTAATTCAAAGTACTAAAAATACCGGATTGTTAATTTCAACCCCTAAAGTAGGACGGGACGAGCCTTTCCGACCTCCAAAGATAGGAAATACCTATCCTCCGAATTTCACACATGTACTTGTTTTGATATTTTGTATAGGCCTGAGAACTGGTTTTCTAAGGGTCTACTACCATCAAATAGCATTAGGGGCTTTCAAACTCACCATGTAAGTGCCACCTTAGAACTCTAGATCATGTTGTTAATTTATTAAGATGGCATTTACTCCCAACTCAATTAACTTATATATAGCTATTTCAAAATTGGTTGACTTGTGGAAAAGCGCAATACCCAGATCGCAAAGCATGACGGGACCTCGAATTTTTCCAATTTCTGAGTTGGTATTGGTCTAATTCATCAAAATTACTTATTTTTGTGCTTTTCTGGTTTCATTTGGTTCAATGGATGGTACGCTGGGTAAAGTACAGGGCTCCCATAATTCCTTTCGTGCGTGGTTTTCCCCTTTGCAGATGTCAACGTTTTTTGAAACACTGTATACTTCTGCGCGACCTTAATTGACCGAAAGTGCGTCTTTGTTTGAGACAAGATTGAATGGTGGCAGCCCGAACAAAGTTTCCTATGTCTCCATAGCAACGAGTAAAAAAGGGAGTAGCCGTAGCAATGAAACCCCGTGGTGAAAACAGCGGTGGTGATTCAAGCTAATTATTATATTGAGGTAGGACTTCTTGTTTTTGTTAAAAAGTGAAGTAGTTATAATGACTGGAAGTGATCCGTTAAAACGAATTAACGTGACAATATGGCGCCATTCAATAGCCACTTTGAACTTGCCGATTCTTGTGCCTAACAGCGTGAAAATTACTAAAGATTCAAAATATCACGCATAACGTTTTAGTTTTTAGATCAGTGTTTGGAGTAAGCAATTTCCTAAATAATCGAATATATTTTCAAGTTGTTTGACTCGAGGCTATTTGGTTGTCAATCGCACGCTAACGCTGACTTTTCTGTAGTTTACAGCTTTTTAAACTGTATGAGCCACTGCGTTTTAAAAGATAAAGGCCCACTTGGTACATTTTCTCTATTAAATCAGTCTTGCGTTTTATACAAGTGACAGAAATCTGCGGTTTTAGTTCTCAAAGTATTGAATTGTGTGATATATTAAGGTGAGTTGTTTGCCAAATGTTTACACCTGTCTGAGCATAACACCAAATTAATTAGAAAATAGCATAGATATATCCTTTGGAGGTTGGCGAGTCATTTCATATTAAAAGGGAAAATTAACTTAGTGGTAACTTCCTCTCCGCAAGGGAATAGATCTGTTTGAACAAAGATAATTAACCTTTTTTTCTCTGGTTAGTTAGTTCTCAGAAAGCGTTGAATAACCATTACCGTTTTTTAGTCTTCGAGAATATATACAATTATTAGATTTTAGGATCGGAAGAGATCGGTACAGTTCTAATTTTGCATGTGTACGTAGTCATCGCTGGCGGCAACTTTTAAAACATTGTAACACTAAGAATCCATTAACTTCACTTTTAATTTATTTGAATTCTTGCAAGATGTTTGGTTAAAAATTAGCGGAAATCCATTTTTCATTATCTTAATTCTCGCAAGATTTTAGGACTGATAAAATCTTCTGAAATCGTTCACGCTTTAATGAAAGTGAATTATTTTCCTGTTGTAGTGCACCGATGAATGTTAAACCGGATTGGGGGAGGGGGCAGATGAAGAGCATTTGCTCACCAATAATTGTAGTGAAGCTCGTCAAAGTTACTTAAATTGACCACGTTTACCTTACCCCAGGTAGGGAACTTTGAACACACATCCAAAAAAATTCCTCGTGCCCCGCATACTCTCATTCTACGGCATAACATTGATGGGTGCATAAGGAGAAGTAGATAACCATCATCACCATCATAATTTATTTAATAATACAAGTCAGTAGTGGCAACTAATACAGCTGATGTGAACCTGCCTAATAAGAAAGAACCTAGCAGATATACAGATACTAATAATAATTTAGGGTCGTATGCTAAAATTTGAAATAAAATGGTCTTAAAGTATATATCTATACTTTTGCCGATGTTTGCAACACAGTAGCTTATTTCCTCTGCCACGATCTTCATTTCCTTCGAGGTTATGTTGTCTGGTCCATGAGCTTTTCTAATATTGATTTTTCGCAACTTTTCTGAAAACTGTTCATTCTGTATGCTTCCTTGTTCTTGTACCTTCTGTAACCATCTTACTTACCATACCTTCTGTAATCATCTTACTTACCATACCTTATGTAACCATCTTACTTACCATACCTTCTGTAGCCATCTTAGTTACCATACCTTCTGTAATCATCTTACTTACCATACCTTCTGTAACCATCTTACTTACCATACCTTCTGTAACCATCTTACTTACCATACCTTCTGTAACCATCTCACTTACCATACCTTCTGTAACCATCTTACTTACCGTACCTTCTGTAACCATCTCACTTACCATACTTTCTGTAACCATCTTACCATGCATTCTGTAACCATCTCACTGACCACACCTTCTGTAACAATCTTACTTCCCATACCTTCTGTAACCATCTCACTTACCATGCTTTCTGTAAGGTTTTCTGTTTTCAATGCGCTCTGCCTTTTTTGTATAGCTGCATTCAATGTTATTATTTTCAGAATGCTTAAAAAAAATTGTAAAAATGTTTTGCAGCCTTCTTGGAATGATTCGGAGGTGCTAAAATGTTTCATTTCGATTGTTACTCAGGTGTTGTTTTGCACGTGTTTGATGTACCATACCTTCTGTAACCAACACCTTTCTCATTCCAATTCTAATTTAAAAATTGTCTTGGGTTGCAAACGGAGCTTCATCATATGCCTAACTGTAATTTTTATCAATTGGCTAAGATCTTTATCTGTAAACCGACGATGCTGTACTTACTGGAGGAAACTGATCAGATCACATCTACTAAAATATGGAAACCATTTTGCTTGTTTGGAAGAAGACTAGATGTTCAATTTGGTAGAAAGATGTTTTCGTCTGTAAATACATCATTCAACAACCTTTTGCGTTGAAATATTGTATATCAAGACTCTTAGAATGATTTTTAATGCAATTTATTAATATGACGACATTTTTTTAGCTAAATTAGGCGTCGTTTAATCATGCTTTGATTGGTAAATCGTCCCTGTATCGGTGCCTCAACTTGGTACTTATCATTACCTCGCCTTTACTTGCCTAAACGTGCAAGATGAGCTTGCATCAAACTTTCTTTATCTCACCCAAACTCGCTTTAATTCGCAGGTCGACCATGCATCGGTACATTAACTCGCATTAACTCGCAGCGAATTAAGTCAAGTTTCTTCCTCGGAATAGGACTAAATGGTTTTTCGTCTGAGTGTTTTTTTCAATGAACAATGAATTTCATACGATCCCCTTTGTTAAAAGTATGCTTTTTCAATTTCAACATTAGTTCTGCATTGCTATGGCATCTGATAGTCCCAAGAAGTATCTTTTCCTAAAAGACAACCAAGGATAATAAGTGAGAGAAAGTAAACGCATTTCAAGTGTCTTTCATATATTCGAAAAGCAAAAATTAGCAGGTGTAGACTGACCAGCTTTAATTGATAGCTTGTTTATACAAAAAACAAGTAAAAAGAAAGCGGCTTTTCTATTTTGACTATCGAGTCCGTATTCTGTGGTATTTATAACCAATATTTGCTACAGAAAGAACACTAAAAGTGACCGCCGACAAATTAGGTCATTCATCTTTTTGGTTTCTCAAAAGTTAGCCATTGTGTTGTTTTTTATTCCCGTAATTTGTCATGTACAGAAAACAACTTTCCTCCGTGTTTATGACGGCACTTCTTTCAATCCGCCGACGTAACTAAAACCACACGATTTTGGCGGCGTCTTCTATATTTGCTTCGAACAAAGATTATTAATTTAAGAAATGACATTTATTTTGAAGTGAAAATACGAAAATTATTCACAGCAAGTGTAACAATTAACATTTAAATGTCTTCTTGAATCTTGTCTTCTTCTTAAACAAATATAAGAATGAACAAATCAATGAAATGCGCCATTGAGGCAAATCCAATATTTTCACTTCAAAACGATAGTATAAGAAAAGTAACCCTTCAATTGTGTAAAAATCCGTAAACTAGAAATTGAAGAAAGTATAGTTGAGTTTGACATTTAAATGGTAATAAATAACCCGGCGGAAAACAAGACTAGTGAAAAGACCAATTAAGAGGACAGCAAGCGCCAAAGATCTCGCTTGACCAGAAATGGAACAAAACAATACGAAAAGTAATTATGGAAATAACACATTATTAGATATTACTGAAGCTGAGACATGTTATCAGGGATATCCAATCAGAGCATGCAGCTTTTAATAACGTTCCTCCAAGCTTTAATTCCTTTATCTCCCTCGAATTCACAGTTTTGAAAATCATGCAGGTTCAGTTTCGAAATGCGAGTTACATTCGCAGGAAATTTAGCAAACAAATCTGGCGATAAACCTGTACTTTAAGTAAATTTTGATTTCAAGGTGATGTTGTATTTTGAAGGTAGGTGGAAATTTTGATTTATGCACTACAGGGGTTTCAAAATATTTTGCTAGTGTACAAGAAAATAACAGCGTTTTTATTAAATCTTTACAAGGAAAATATCTCAAGCAGTGAAAAACTGTTTGAATCCGAACCAACTTTCTAATAAATGAAATAAGACAGTTTGAGTTTGATATCGGGTTTAAATTAGTGATTCTTTTCTCAAATAAGAAGGACACGAAAGCAGATTCTAGGTCTGAGCATATCTCGATTTCGTAGAAATGTAACATCTTGGATTAGAAACAAGAATTCATTTGGCGAATGTGGGAGTTAAATTGTGATTGGTTAGTTGGTTGGTTGGTCGCCTCTTGGATGTTCTTAAAACAAAACAATACGAGTGAAACTTGCTTTTTGATGGTAAGTTTGGTTGTTGCTAAAAAGTAACCTGCTTCGTTTCAGAAATGACATTTTTTATTCTGTAAGTTACTTGCAAAATCTGAAACTGGAAACAACCCTCTAAGTGGAATTGGATTCCTAAAAAGTTTGAATTTATATCGACAATTGACGTTTTTGAAAATCACTTCTTAAATGACAAGGCTCGACTTGCAGACAATACTATTACTTTCTGAGGATCGAGAGCTTTGTAGTGTGATAGGTTATAGTGAGAAGATCTTATCAGAAATTCATCGGAATATATACTGCAAAGCTATAACGTATTAAAGTTCTCTTAAATGTGGATTTTGCAATCATCCATTGTATTATTTTAATAATTTATGAATACATTTCTTTCATTAACAGAGACATTATAATATCTTAAAATTTGAAAATAAGATCTTTTTTTAAAAAATCCAATCCTTTAATTCATTTTACTGGTGCGCCAGTTGGAATTTGTCAATCAAAGTAAGCGAAGACGCCTCAATATGCAGATAAATGTGTATTGTATTTAATAGTGACTGGTAATTTAGGTGAGGCTTCCGCCTTAGAGAACTGAGAAAGGTAAAGTTAATCACCACTTTGGCCTAGATTTTGTTTAAGTAACTAAATATGTTATAAATATTTTAAATGTTTCTTGACAGATCCAATGTACCCATCAGATTTGGCTCGTTGTGTGAGACGATTTAATACGGATACAAGTCCAAAGATCCGGCCATTAAGCGGCGAGAGATGTCGAGAAAACCTTTAGCCAACTGCCTTTGGTCACTACGTAAGATGTTGTGCTGCCGAAAAACAAACACTCAAACTGAAACCTTCCCAACAAGAGGAATACTTGACCAAATTCTCAATCCTCTAAGTTTCATTGCTGCCTTCATAGGATTCAAGAGTTCGTATCACCCATATTTATCCAAAATCGGAATGCCTTTGTGGCTGATCAGTATGGGGATTCATTTTGCGTTGGACTTTTACGAAGCTTATCATATCTTTGGCATCGCCTGGGCAACTTCGATTGGCGTTTTTCTTGTTTCGTTTTTGTCTGGAACATTTTTCGCCATTAAAGATGTTCTTCCGTGGCTTGAAGACTCGTTGGAGATTCTATATGCCGAGGGGAATTTCACAGAAACGTTGGAGAAGGTCCATGTGATCACAAAGGTAAGGTTTATTATCTCCTGGAGTTGAACAACTGGTATGATGTAATGACAAAGAACCAAACAGTATAGTTTAAAATAAACAGTTAAAACTTGCGGTCAAAAACATCAAACAAACATTTCGTATATAGTAATCCCACTCGTCTATTGACTGCTTACGGTACGATTTTTTGTTGTTTTCATTCAATCAGAAAAAATGTCAATGAGTAAGGTGTTACTTTAAAAATTATAGAGTCTATTCATTAGATGTTTGCTTTAACAATAAATTCAGATCTACAATTTATGCAACTAACAGGACTAAAATGGCACTTTTCTATCGTTCGAAATTTCAGCCAACTAAACTTGTAGATTGTGTCGTTGTTTTCTCATCTACTCAAGCTGTTAATAAAATGCCAAAAAAAAAACGTCAAGGTAATTCTATTCGAATCGCTTTTAAACCGCCGTAGAATCTACCACTTTCATTGTGATAAACCGTAGTAAAAATTTCAGCGGTAAGACAGACAGTGATTAGACTTTCTAAATCTCAGAGAGTTTCCATAAAATTTTCCTTAAGAACTTTAAGAAAAGAAAGCGATAAAAATTAACAAACCTAACGTGGGACACAATTTGTGTTGATATGAACAACAATATAAAGCCAAATAACTATTAACTATCAGGAACGCTCGGCATTATTGTATTTATACAACATATAGGCTTCAGTGGAATCACGTACTTCAAATTCGAGTACTTAGAAGCAATATACCAGTTTAAATTGTCCTAATGTGGTGATCACAGATCATTAAATTTAAAAACTTAATAAAAGGTAACTTTCGCGCCAGCGGAGACACACCATACATTTTTTGCCTTTAACAAATATAAGAAAGAAACTGCAAAAACTCCAACTCACAAAATTATAGTTTTTCAGGCTTCATTTCACATTTCAGGAAACTGTGGAGGCTAAACCGACTGATAATTTTGAATTGTTTCCGTAACTCAAATCTTCATGAAATGTCATCACAACATTTTTTTGTAAATTAATTATTATTCATAAGAAGTTGTTGAGAATTTACTATTTTACAATATTTCAATGTTTAAAAGCTAGTAAATGTGATAAACTAAACTTTACAGATGTTGTATTAGCTAAGGGCGGTCAGTAATAACATTCAACTGTGCCAGTTTGGTCAAATGAATTTTTAACATCTAAATTCATTTTTGACATCTGCTGTTCAGAAACACTTTCAAGCACTATACAATATATTTCCAAAAACGAAGGTTTAGTATTTTTGTGAAGTTCTACTGAGCTAAGAAAAGCACAGGTGGAATAGCTCTACTTCTATTTCTTGCCGATGCGAAAGTGTTTAGTGTTTTTAAATTATTGTCGGTCTCTCTCGAAAGCTATATTCTAAATGGTTAATGACGTATGCAAAATCACTGGAACCGATCCATAAATTCAGTAAAGGAGCACTAAAATTGCATCCGTCGTGGAGTAAACAAAGGCGGTATAAAATCCCAATAAACCGATCAGTAATTCTAAATTGCATTCAATAATCTGTTTTAATTCGGCAAAAGGAGTTATATCTCAATATAAATCATTCTCTTCTAACACCGAAAAAAAGTTTAATCTCACAACAGTTTGTTTGAGTTGCACTCAGTTTCGGGACGTAGTGTAAACAGAGGAATTATTAAAGATTTACTCAAACATAATTGTTATATTTTGCGAATTCAAGTAACGTTAAAAATTCGCAAAACCATTGACAGATTTTTTTCTAAGTTTGAACTATTTTTAGCGTTTGTTTTACATTGGAGAGACTTGTACATTTGTTGCGGATTTCTTAAAATTTCTTTTTGGACAAAAGCGTTTTTAGAATGTAGGTTTTTATTAGAAATGGTTTCCTGTAAAACTGATAAAAGATGCAAACTGATTAATTTATACTATTAAACCTCCTGAAAAACAAGAAAAACCAAAGTCTACCTCTAGCGGCCTATGTGCATGGAATGGACAACTTACACTGAATATTCAAGATGAGCTGTTTTTTGTTTTCACTAGTAGTTGACCAGGAGACATTCGCTTTTTGTTAAAACGAAATATCCGATTGATCGATCTGATCTAATTTAATGCGGTACGAATCTGTCGTTTTTTAATCCATGAGTTTATAGGACTGATACTTACGTCATAAAATGATCAGATAAAATATAGACATCGGCCAATTTTGTAGCAGCAAAATGATATTGAAAGAACTTATTAGATATGTTTTAGCTAAAAACATACAAGAAGCGGAAAACATGGACTTACCATCGTAACTGATATATTAACTATATTCCTAATCCGGCAGTAACACAGTCTGTAGTTATCTTTATCATACTCGAAAGTTCATCGTCGATTTAAAAAATCTATTTGCTTGAGATAGCTGAAGTTGCTCATATGGAAGTCTTTATTTTCGACTTTTTTAGTCGGATACAATCTAGCAACATAAAGATTATCTATTTTTGACCGTTTAAATCAGGATCCTTTATTTCCAATCTTTAACATTATCTTCCTAGTAATTCAGTTGAATATCGGAGTTTGGGTAGATTTGACAACTGGAATTGTAAGATTTGTTTCTGTACACGAAGAAGACAAAAACAATACAGTTGGCCATTCTTGAAAAACCGCAATACAGGAGTGATCACAAACGGAAATAGAAGATTTTCCCAATACAATGGAAATTACAAGTATTGGAAATTCCGGAAATATTGCTTTCTTGATATGCCACATTACAAAAAGTTTTGTTTACAAATAGTTATATTTCAGTTGCTATAATATACCTCATATCCGTTAGCAATCCTGATAATATTGAAAGTGCTCTTTGAAACAAACACATATAAACGTGTAAAAACGAATCTGTGTTGTCGAATTTAGAAAGTGCCAGACATGTCCCCAACTGGCCTCGAGGTGATCCTGTAGTTTTATCATTGGAGCTTCATTAATAGTTTGTTCAATTTGGAAGGAGCGATGTCAAAATACTGTAAATTTGCATAACCATTTCTGAATTAAAAAGTTATTTGTTACTGAAATTATTTATCAATCAAACAGTGAAGTGGAAGTTGATATGTATATAACCTTGAACTGGTTCTGTTGAATATATTGTCAACGAAATAAACTCATCCATGCTTTTAATTTTTAATGGTATTCAAAAATTTTTGTTTAAAACTATTCAAATCCCAATGTTATTTTCTAAAGCTAGAAAAATTGGTTTTGACCGACCTACTAAACCACAACTTTGTTTCTCAAATTATCAATTATTTTTGAAAAGCGTTTTTACAAATTGAATTTTCTCCCATGAATGTTTTTCGCAGCGAGCAGCTCGTTGAAACATTTTCGCAGACCAAGCACAACGCCGTTAAGTCTAAACTAAAGCACAGTATCACGCGATAATCTTTAAGAAATGCGACCTCAAACTGTGATCTTTCGCTTGCGGTTATAAATAGATAATCTTATTTTTTCATTCAGGGCATGATACGTCAGAATGGAGGTGCAAGTTTACGAGTAAAAAATATTGATTATGTGATTATATTTCTGCCTTTTAGAAGGGCCATTCGCCAAAAATGATCAAAGTAGCATTATCTAACAACACTATTGTCCCGTCGATCTAAACATATTATGCCATGCAGACAAATTTTGAATGGCGGTGCTGATTGCATGGTGAGTTTCAGTTTTGCTCCAGCTGGGGGGCCGATATTTTGTGGTGATTGTGTATATTGATAATGATTTTCAGTTCAGACTGAGCTTTCTATGACGTCTTTCAATCCGAGATTTAAAACACAATCACTGCGCATGCTCATTGTTTCCAGCGTGGTGCATGATGGGATAAAACTGTCTCTTAACGCAATCCAGCTTTAAGCACGGAGCAACCGTCTGAAAATTATTTGACACACTGTAAATGATTAAATTGTGCTCTGCTGTTTGAATCGCATGTTAGATATACTTCCATAATTGATTAAATGTTCATTCTTAGTACACTTTGTACTTTTAACAAGGTTAGAGTTTCAATATCTTATTTTAGTGATTTACTGTAAACAAGTTTCCAGACTTAGGGACTGGTCAGAAAGTATCTGCTAGGGGGAGCCGGAGGGAATATTGGGGGGCCACGAAATAATTCTTGCCGATCTGGGTGGGCCACCAAATATATTCGATGATGACGGGTGGGCCACGAAACACACAAACAAAGTGTGTGCCTGAATTTGTATAATCCACACTTTTAATATTATAAAGACTGGTACCCTTTTTAAGTAGAAGGGCTGATCAAAATCTATTTTCTCTCAACCAAAAATTTTGTGTTGACTTGATATGATATTAAAGTACTGTACTGCCTTGCTAGCTGATTGTTTCCATCATGCTGTTTCCCAATATGTAAATATAAATTTGTTGTGACTTCTAAATGTTCCATTACTATCCTAACCCCCAAACCTAAACAATTAGATTGTTCTCTTAACGATACCCCAAACTTCTACGGCTGTCTGGCTTTTTTTTCGCAGAAGTTGCCTTGGGTGTTACCAGGCTGTGCGTTGCTGGGCGCGTGTGGACAGTACGTCTGTTATTTTGTCGATGACGCTGTTCAGTTGGAACTCAGTAAGAGCAAATATGATTGGCTGACACCGGTGTTGAACGTGGCTCGTGTGTTGAGCCTTCTACACGTGCTGTATGGATATTTTCTCTTCCTCTTCCTTATTCTGCTTGTTATGTACATCACGGGGCTGTCGATGAACGAATTCCGAGGTAGGTTTGTAATGGGTGTGCTTCGATGGTCCAATTTTGCAGTATCAATATTATACCGGACCGGAAGAGGCATAGACGTTGTCAGGTACAGATACAGATACAAGTACAGATACAGATACAGGTACAGATACAAGTACAGATAAGGATACAGATACAGATACAAGTACAGATACAGATACAAGTACTGATACAGATACAGATACAGACAGGTGCTGATACAGATACAGGTACAGATACAGATACAGGTACAGGTACTGATACAGATGCAGATACAGATACAGGTACTGATACAGATACAAGTACAGGTACAGATACAGATAAGGATACAGATACGGGTACAGATACAGATACAGGTACAGATACAGGTACAGATAAGGATACAGATACAGACACAAGTACCTGTACCTGTACCTGTATCTGTACCTGTATCTGTATCTGTACCTGTATCTGTATCTGTACCTGTATCTGTACCTGTACCTGTATCTGTATCTGTACCTGTATCTGTATCTGTACCTGTATCTGTACCTGTATCTGTATCTGTACCTGTATCTGTACCTGTACCTGTACCTGTGTCTGTACCTGTACCTGTACCTATATCTGTACCTGTACCTGTACCTGTATCTGTACCTGTATCTGTACCTGTACCTGTATCTGTATCTGTATCTGTACCTGTACTTGTATCTGTACCTGTAACTGTGTCTGTACCTGACACCGTCTTGATATTCTTAAAGAAAACATAAGCCGTTTTTAGTTTTTAAACAAATGTTTCAAAAATAGAAGGTACATAGAAGGAGCATTTGAAGCCGTCCCGTCGTGAATCGTAGATTCCCATTTGTTCTAAACAAATCTTTTTAGGGCACCATGAATCGCTGAGATTTGGCATATTTTAAGGTTAAAGGTTTTGCTTAACCGTCATTTCTTGCCGAAGTTTCCCCCTGGGAGTTTTTCTTTCATGAGTATTTTTTTTGGGGGGAAGGGTGGAACTAACTATGGCTTCATCCCCCTTCCGTCACATTTTTATCAAATGCCTCCACTTGGCCAGTTTGTAAATATGTTTTTTATAAGCACGCGTTGGATGTTTTCCTCGTCATTTTCAGAACGTCCCGGATCTTTTAAGCTGTTCCAGACATTCCCCACATCAAATGGCAGGTCGGTTACAACATTTGTGATCAACGACGAACTCTTTCTTGCAAACACCAATGAGCGCAACATGAACAGCTTTGGGGGATCCGCCCAGTTGTCGATTTATCTACTGCAGCAAAATAACTTTGTAATCAACCAAACACTCAGTACGCTCGCTTCGAGGGATGTTGACCACTTTACCATACATGGCGAGCATTTTCTGGCGGTAGCAAACTATTATAATGGGGACTCCGTTGTGTACAGATGGGACGCGGGACAGTTCAAAGAGTTTCAACGAATTCCAACAAAGAACGCCATTAACCTCCATTACTTTGCTGTCAATGAGAGAGAGTTCCTGTCAACTACGAACCATGACACTGACTTGATATCCATTTACGAATGGAAAATCACATTCAATGCCAAGATACAAAACATTACAATGATAAAGCCAACCAGATGCGACACTTTTACCATTCACAACATCACCTACATTGTATGTGGCAAAGTCGTTAACACCGGTGCAGTCACAGTCCTGAAATGGTCAGGAAAAGAGTTTGAACCATTCCAAACTCTTAACTCATCGTATGTCTATGGCCGCCCACACAGCTTCCGCGCCAACGGTACCGTTTTTCTTGCTATCGCAAATTACGAAACATCGGGACAAGAAGATACTGATTCGTTCATTTACCGCTGGGACGGTGCCAACTTTGTCCACCACCAATCTATCCCGACTCATGGCGCACACTGGATAGCTTCCTTCACAACCGCCGCTGGCGAAATGTTCCTCGTCGTCGCTAATCACAAAACATCGAGTGATGCTCGGTATAACGTGACGTCTGCAGTTTACAAGATCGCTGACAACAAGTTCAACTTGTACCAGCAATTGCCAACCACAGGAGCGATAGCTCTACACGCTTTCACACACAAGGGGAAGCAGTATCTGGCAGTTGTGAACAACTACGACGGAAAAACCCACAATCTCGACAGTCAAGTGTACATATGGGACTGAACTGTAACCACAGGTAGCCCAAGTTTAGAGTTAGTATTTGTACAGGCAGAGCGATGTGGATGAGCCTTTGTACGGGATAAAAATCTTTTTCTTGTAATCATTATCAAATATTAGTGCAAATGGCATCATGTTGCTTTTTTGTGTCTTTCTTGTACATTCTGGGGCTGCTAGAGGCGATTAACGTTTGCAAAAAATGTTAACGATTTCAGGAAAACGACATCATTCCCATACAAAGTCTAATAAAGTGGACTCGATCACCCGTATCACTCTGCCTGCTCAAATACTAACTCTCACTTTGGGCTGCCTGTGCTGTTACTACGGACAGGTTCCGCATAAAATCATCGCAAGACATTAACGATGCAGGGACCACAGGCAATCTATCTATCTATCTATCTATCTATCTATCTATCTATCTATCTATCTATCTATCTATCTATCTATCTATCTATC
>JAOEHT020031578.1:0-14386 GCA_025448195.2 Parazoanthus atlanticus | reverse complement strand
GACGATGACAGTCATTTAAGTTAAAATAATACATTTCATTTCGTCAACTTGTCACTGATTTCTGATAATAATCAATTGTTTGGCATCGATTTTTATTGACTGTATTGACTGTAGCAACGTTGGGAGTAATTGTTGTATTCGAACTAGTCCATGTACTTCTACTGGACAAACTCGGAAGCATATCCATACAATTTGATATATTTACCTTGTAATCCCACTGGAATTGCTTCTCTTTGAATTTTTGTTGGGTTCTTCCATCCCAACTGTTCGCAAGATTCACAGAGAACATCAACTATTCCCTTAAACATAAAAACAAATTTTAGTCTTCATCAACTTCTTCTGTTTTCAAATGTACGAACAGAACTTTAAGCGAAGACTTACAAGACTTTTGAAAGTCACTCTTTCTTCTGTTTCCTCGCCTTGTGCGGCCGCCATCTTTGATTTTGTACCACGTGCCTCTCATACTCGGTCCCAGTACACTTCGGTTGGCTTAGTGACCACTCATTGTTGACATGGAAACCTGAGATGTTTGATCCAAAATGGCGGCCGACTGTAACTTTTTGGAGCAACATTTTATTTATTAATGGTCAACCAATTAACGCAATTTAATTTTATTTGTGGTTAAGAGCTATTGTAAAAAGTCGATCAACGAAAGAAATAAGGTGATTTTGATGATTTGGTTTTGAATGATGACATCAACGGGTCGAGATTGTTCAGCAAATAAAACGATTACTCGCGATCGCCACAATTCTGGCGCGAGAGTTATGAAGGATCGAAACAAGAGAACGGAAGCAATGTTGGACGATCAGGTAAGACATATGTTTTGCTTTTATCGTTTGAATCGATTGATGCTTTATTCTGACCAGTGTTGAGCATGATCATATCTGTGCATGCGCTTCAATAAAATACTTGATTATCGATATAAAGTGATAAATGATATCGGATATGCCAGTGGATATGAATTCATCACACAAAACAAATCGAATTTAAAAATAAAATCAAGAACTGAAGAAGATTTCTTACTGTAAATTCTAGACACACAAACAATCCATTTTGAAACTTTTATTTAAGCTACCTATTAAAACAATCTAACTTTTAGAATACAGTCTATTTATAGTTAATTTATGGTATTAGGCACTGCCAGCAGATGCAGGTTAGGCAGGCAAAACTTTATCACTTTATAGGCCCTGATACATGAACAAATTTTCCTTGCAACTTGCAATGCATTTCCTTTGCGAATTCGAAGCAAGATGCAGACAGTATTATGCATGCAATACCCCTCTGCAACTTGCTTCACAACAAAATATGGCAGAGCAAGTTGCAGAAAAAGTTGAGCAATCTCTGCTTTTCACAACAGTGTGAAGCCAGTTGCACATGTAACATATCTGCTGCAACTCACAACATTGCTCTGCTGTCATGAGCATTGTATAGCAAATTGCAAGAAAAAATTGCCTCATGTAACATGGCCTTTAATCGCAAGCAGAAACTTGATCCGCAATGAGAAAGTGATAGGGGGTGGAGGGGGGAAGGGGGGCTGCAAATGAAGCTCACAAAATGCCATGGGCAAGAATTAATCATTAATCCCCCTAATACTCTCAGTCAAAACTATGCCCAAAAGCTTACAATGATTTGCCCAGTGAAATGTTTATGTGTGATTACTGGGATGTGTACCTCATCAAAATGAGTTGTTTTGTGAGAAGTGGGAAATACATTGCATTGTGAAAGTGTTCTATCCAATTCATAACAGATAAAAGTGGTTTAATTTTTTCATTCCACTCCTTCAGATTATCCTCATCAAGCAAATTCAGGACCATTTACAAAAGGCTTTGGAAAGTTTGGAGAAATGCTCAACAGAGGTATTTGTAAAGCAACATTGGTAAATAGAAAATTTGAAAATGTTGAAGGCAACTACTAAATATTAATTGATTTCCATTTTTAAATTGTTACTTGTTATACATCTTTTGTCTAACGTTTGTCTTAATAGTGTTTCTTTTGCTCCTGAAAGTGTTGGATGACATTGCAAGCTCTTATTAAAATGTTCGTCACTGGTCCCCATACATTTCCTATTAATGGTTGGGAGAGTTTCACATTTCATGTTAGAGAGCTTTGATTGGGCGATCAAAACTAATCAACTTATTCTATGCTTAAAATGCAAGGAAAAGATAACTAGATGTTGGTAAACTTAGCACTTGGGAGTCAAAGATCTATAGCTAAATAACATTTCTATTTATAAATGCATTTTTTCTCTCTATTCTCCATATATTAGTATCAATGTATGTTAGAGGCAGACTTGCTCTAAATTAATGTTGGAGAGTGTAAACCTTTCAAGTCCTATAAACTTACACTATTTTGCAAAATAATGTTTGGATTTGTTTAGGGTTCTATCTTGATATACCAGGAAATCAAAGTTTACAGTTAATTACTATAAATTTTCAATTAATGTAACATTTATAGGAAGAACGTCAAAGAAATGAAGAAGTTTTGGCTGAACTGTTTGAGAAAAGTGAAGAAGTGATTGTTGTGGTACAGGTCAGTTAATATGAAATTTGGTGGATGTAGGATGTAGCCATTTTATTGATCCATATTACAAGCATACTATGTTTTTTACACATTTCCTACAGGGTGGGTTTAACAATTAGAAAAATAACTTACAAGTTATCCTTCTTCTTGTAGTTATAATAGCTTTAAATCTGTTTTCAATTACATAATTAATTAATTAATTAGGATAAATTAACCATTTTTACCTCAACGTTTATGTATTTATGTTTATTTAACAGCAGACAAAACAAGCTATTCACATTATCTGTCTGAACTATACGCGCCAAGACTAGCTACTCAAAAACTTTTATTAGCTAGTGCATGTTTACAGTGTTGGTGGTTGTACCTGTTTTTCCAGACAGTAAATTGAATCTTTACTTTAGTCTTTTAAAAGTAAATAGCTTGTGCTGTACCTGGTTTCCCAATGCAAGCAAAGCACCTTTTTCCCAGGAGTAAGAGAGATGCTGTGTTTAGTCTGAGAGTCTTTAGAACAATTAGCTAGTATCCAAGTTTTTATTTGTCTTCCTTTGGGTAGAGCAATCCCAGATCTTTATGGTTCATTTATCTAATTAAGGTGCTGATGAAGCTGCGAAATGAACTTGCTTATGCAAGGCTGGAACTTGAACATGCTGTGAAGTCAAGATCTGGGGTAAGAGGGATCACATTAAATTTATACAGCAGGAGCTAAGGACCGCAATTATTACCAATACCATTTTTAAATAAGTTATGAATTGAAAATCTCGATCTATATCCAATTTCGCTGCCTTAAAGGCTTTCTAGGATACCAACAATTTCGCTCAGCTCCCAGGTAAGTTCATTCCAAACATCTGAAAGTTTTAAATTCCCAGGAGAACTGCATACCCTTAGCCTTGAACCCCCTAAGTTGTGTTACGTCATAATTCTAATGCAACCCGCGTGATAATGAAAACCTTGTCCTTAGTTTTTTGTTCAAGGTGTCTTATAATCTTATTTTCCGGACAGTAAAGTGAGTGTCTCTTTATACTATTGAATGCTCTTGAATGTTTAAAGGAAATCGTGCTGGCCTTAACACTGACTACTTCTATTTACAGATGTAGATTAGACGATGCCTTAATAAAGTTATATTTAGATAAGCTGGCATGTGTACGCGCGTGAACTTAGGGGCCGTCGGAAAATCGACTTGTTAGCGCTCAACGTCCAATGGACGTTAAGGGAAGGGGGGTCTCACGCGTAGATATGCACGTTAAGAAAAATAAATATATGAAAACACGACCAAAATGTGTGAAAAGTATTGTTTTTGAAGACAGAATTTCTACAAAGTATAAGGTGATCATGATGTCACTTTTAAACGTTATATGTTGCAGCGATTTTCCGACGGTCCCTTACAAGTATCTACCGTTGACACAACACCATTTTGAGTGAGCACGTATGCTAGCTTATGCTGAAGAGTTCTGGGGCACTACGACGATTGGCTAGTTAGTTTCAAAGCAGTCGTCAGGACTCACTGAAGCATTCATTATAATTGAACGAGGTTTTTAAGATTTGTTTGGATGTTGAAACGTTATTTTAAAAGGTTTTGTTATTTCATAAAAAAACCCGTCGTTTGGTTCGTTTTTGGGTTGTATACGTGTATTTGTAAAACACGACTTGTGTTTTAATGTACAGTGTATCTTAGCTTGATATCTGTTGGATTTGTAAACTGTAGATTGAAAATGCCAAGAAGAGAGTAAAGTGGCTACAGGATAGACTTGAGAAGACTCTGCTGAGATGCAGGAGTCGATACATCAAATCTACAAGAAGCAAAGTAAGGGACATCGTTTTATTTGAAATCGTTTCTTTATAGAAGAAAAAGATTGTTCCTTTTTAAAACTGGCAGGGTTTTCCGAACGTAATTGTTTCTATCTGTGTATTAATTGAATTGTCTCTATACAATTTATGATCAGTTATTTACAGCCCATTAGTTGTTTGTGTACACATACCTATATTTTTGAGAAACAGGAATTAAGTTGTCTTGTTGTCTTCCAGCTCTACTGATGTACTTGACTCAAGAAACTGCTTCTAGTTTTTAAATTATATCTAATTTAAGAAGTTATTTTAACTTATAATTTGGTTGGGAAAGTGACTATATTGCTCAAGTTAGGTATTTTCATTTAATCATTGGTACCTAATTATCCTACTTAAAGCTATATTGACAGATCTAGATCTAGATACAACTGTGGTCCTGTGGAAAGAAACGAGTGCTAATTAATGCCGCCAATGATAACTGCTTGTTGTTTATCATATTTTCAGGCTTCTAGCTCCCATGGAGTTCCATCGCTTCAGGATCAGATATCAGAGAAACTGTGGAATCGATTGCCTGAACAGCAGAAGCAAAGGCTGAATCGATCAGAGAGTGCTCCACAGCAAGAGCGGATCCCCATGCCTCTCATGGACGATGTGGCAAAGATGGTGGATCCTATACAAAGTGAAACAGATGGTACAGTTTATTACCTCTATGTACGAAGTACAAACTAATATAAAAAAGGACAAAATACTAAATAAATACTAAAAAATCCACTTTGAACCAGAATTGGTTGGAGTAGTACTGTATGGATAAATTGTAGATGCGTGTTTTTGAGTCCAGTTAACGTTGATGGCAAATCAATGTATTGGAATCGCAACAAAGCTGCTACCTGTACAATTTAAATTTAGGATCAATGCATACTTTCTTAAGGGGGCATTAGACGTTCTAGGTCTTAAATGCTGCTTATGTAGACGGAAGTAAAACCTATATGTGTTAGTTTATATAAATTGGTTAAAGCGCTAATTTAAATTTTAAAAAAAACATATATTAGAAATGTAACTAAAATAATTTGCAGATTGCAAAATTCAGTTAGTCCAGCTGGTTGTATATAAAACTATATCAAATAGAAATGCTAAAGTTGTTTTACGAATTAATGTTGAAAGTTGACTCAAGGACAAGTTCTCGGAAATGACTCACGACAATGAGTGATATTTGCGGGCTTTATTACTTTTTTGTGCAAATCTTTAAAATTTTTATCGGACGACGGTAAACAGAAAAAATGTGGGGATGAACTGATATGTTATAAACGAAAACCACCTTTCATTTTGTTATTGGTCATGAGTCATGAAGCACTTTTGCCATCAGATGTTAATCATAGTTTACTGGTAGATTCATTTTAAAACAACAACGACTTCTTGGTGAATAAGCAGAATGATGCTTCATAATCTAAAAAGGAGCATCTCGAGACAACTTTAGAAGCAAAGTTTCAGTTCCATAAGAAACGTTCTTTTTTCTTGCAACTCTACTGTTCCTTATTTGAGTGCTAATGACAATGCACTAGAATAATTATTTCGATTTATTATAGTAGTTATAAGGATGACACTTTCTATTCATTAGTTGTCCAAGTTCTGCGCATTGATGAGAAGGAAGCAACAGAGGACACTTCTTCTACCAAATCCAAAACGGCATCTCTGTCATCTCAGTACCAGGAAAAGATTGCTGTTCCGTCGTCATCTTCTTCTGTAAGGCACGTCAATGGCGACCTTAGTGCAGATAGACTAACGCTACCATCCGAGAGGTCTCACAAGAGGTATTATATTGCCGTTAGTTAACATACAATACAAGTAGAGTTGCTTGTTGTGTTGGTGTACATCGCCTTAACCTGCGAAACGGAATTCTCATGGGAGTGTATTCAAATGCAAATAATTTCGTATGCAAATTAGAACGACGATTATTCTTATATTCCTCGTTCTACACCGTAGCATATATTAAATATGTAATGATTATTTTATGAGATGCTACTTGAGACTTGGAAAAACGGTTTCAACCAAGCGAATTCACTCGCGGCTCAGTGGTTAAGTGCTCGTGATAGGGGACTAGTGATAGTGATCGAATCCAGGGTTCTGGGTTCGATTCTCGCTAAACTTACAATTTTTTTTATTAAGTGAGGAGAACCAAAATCGAGAAAATTCTAAGTCCCACTCGTGTGTTCGGAAACCAAAATCGAAAAAATTCTAGGTCCCACCCGGGTGTTCGGAAAGCTGTGACGCAGTTGGTTAAACGGTACGCCACGATCCGGCTACCTGCGAAACCTGTACGCGTGTTGGTGTACATTACCTTAACCTACAGAACCCATACGAGTGAAAACAAAAAATATAAGAGAAAGAGAGTTTCGTTCTCTCTTATATTTTTCTTTGCCCCTCCAAGAAGGCCTGATTGCAGATTTATATTGCCTGTAGTCTGCCAGTCTATGAGAATGAAAGTGTTGATAACAATGATTCCATTTGAAATATCCCAGGATGCAGCAGGCGTCTCTAGTGTAACATTTGAATACACATCACTCACTGCTAACTGTTTTATCCAAAGCTAGCAAATAGTAATTAGATTATTTGTCAGCATCTTCAAATTATTTATGCTGAAACAATGCAATCAAAATCTGAATGTTTTTAAATACCAAATTTATTCTTTTAAGAGAGCGAAACCATGTTTGGATTGGAGAAAGTTTTCAGTAACACTATTTCTCCTTTGTTTCAATGTCTTTGCCAGCCTGCAAATTTCAAGCAGATATGAGAGCACTAAAGCCCATCTATTTGTTTTCCAATAGGAAAAAGAAGAAAAAAACGAAAGTGAGGAAACCTGCCAGTCCAACCTTACTTGCTAAGAGACCTGACGAGGAGTTGTTTTTGGGCGGTGAGTCGGACACCACTCCAGAGCCTGTTTCAGATGCTGATGAGGCTTCAGAAGCAAGGTCTGAGTCCATGGTCAGCACGGTGGGAACCGTAGAAGAAAAACCAGATATGAATGACTTGGCAGATATTGCTGAGGTTTCTTCATCTGCCTTCATAACAGGTATAAATGACGGCATAACTATCGAATATCCCGCAACCTCGGTAATTTATTACTGCGCATTTCTCGTTCTATAAAAATATGTGCGCACTGAATTCAAGAACAATAGATGGCAGTAGGTGGCGGGGTATTCGATAGTTGCTCCCAAATTAATGACACTGCATGTGTGAGAATGTGATATATTGTATGTATTTAGCCGTACAATTCCAGCTGGTGTCATCGTTTGAAATAACCGGTTCCACACATGTGATAAAAGTACTCACACAGAATACCTCCAGTGATTTCTTTGGGTTTCTTCTAGAGATATAGTCTAATTCCAAACTGTCTTGAAAGCGCTTTGGTCGCAAAATGTCATTGTAGTGTTCCTATGGCAATAATTCAACTTCATCGTGAGTTGACTTCGAATAACAAAGTAATAAATGATCAGAAACAAAATAATTTATCCTCTAACCCCTCCCCCCAACACACACACACACCTCGCCATATTTACAACGTTTTGCGGTCCCTTACAACGTTGCCTGCCATTCTAAGTTGATATTCACTACCTCTTGCATAGAGTGAGACATTATCATATGCGATTTTGTGCCCATATATACAGAGACAGAAGAAGCAAGCCCAGGTACTCCAAGAGACCATGACGTCCCAGAAGAGCAAGAGTACAATCATAAAGTTGAGGAGGAAGACGAGGAATTCGAAGAAAAAGCGGAAGCTGCTGATGAAGAAGGGTACTGGGAGATGGACCACCATAAGTTTGAGTGGTCAGATTTTATGATGAGTTTCGATCCCCGTTCGTGGCATGCTTTGGGTATTGTCGTCCCAAACAGCTTTCTTAACAGAGGTAAATGAGCTAAGTGATAGACTTACGGCATTTTTGGCTTTCTTATTACTGTGCTTTAATAAGCTGTAATGTAACCGTTTCATAAAAGTCAACCATATCTCCTTATTTTTTTACTTTTTCTTCCAACCTCTCCATTGCTCTTGTAAGCCGTGTTTTCGTATTTGTCATTCTCTGCAACTTGTTCGATTACGCTGTTCGAATTTGTCAAGTCAGCCAGGCTAAAATGTTGCACACCGCCTTATGAAAAAGTGTCTCACATTTTCAGATAAGCCTCATTTTTTGTCTGAGTTACCGTGGAAGGAGAAACCTAAGAGCATCAACAGTGTTCTCGACGTACATGTAAGTTGAGAAACGCATACATACGCAAACTAACTGTTACACATACGTGTACTCAGACACATTCAGTAGGTACATGTACATTGTACATGCATGTTCATGTGTATGTTTAAGCATACACATGAACACATGCTCAAGCATACACATGAACACGCATGTACATGTACCTACATATACACTTAAAAAATATATAATGGTTTTCCATGTGACATAGCTTGATGTCAACACGCGGGAGGTTGGGAGAACACGAGAGTAGCGTAGAGAAACCACGACGCGACTCGAAATTATTGCATAACTACTATATGTGTAGATATTTGCTTACCTGCTGATAAGGTTAGAGTGTGAGCTTCGAATTTAAGCGGATCAATCTTGTTTCGTACGATTGTGTGGTCCTGATTACACATGGCCAACGCATTCACGCAGACTTTTGCATACTCAGAAGGAGGGGGAGAGGGGTGGATTTACCTTTGCTCCGCATTGTTTGATTTGTCCAAGCACAAGTTCTAATTAGCCTTTTAAACCAACCAAAAGAGTGCATGGCACATCGAAGCTTCGAGCAAATTTGTGCAACTGAGTGAATTTAGATATTGGGCAAGATAAATAGGATAGAGAGAAAAACGCATGATTTTTGTGGGCAGCAGGTGGATAGAGGTAGATCTGTTTGCACAATTGGCGGGTAAAGTTAATCCCAAATGGGATTTATCAAACGATTTTTAAAACAAAGGTTTTAACCCAAATTATATCTTTTTTTCATAAATCAATGAAGTAGAAGTACTCAAAATACGGAAATAGGGACTAATTATATTCTTTCTCCAAAATAGAAAAAAAACACTGATAAAAAACACTGATAACATCGTCCCAAAATGAAACTAAACTTTTAATGAGAACTAACGAAATAAAGTTATCCAAAAATGTTCACTTATGACATTGAAGATTCTCGGACACGTTACCTTGGTAACCGAGCACATTCCCTCAAAAGTTTCCAGCAGTTTCTGGGTGGCAGTGTTCTTTTTGACAACGTCCGCTAGAGTATGGCCAAGACCTTCCTGCAAAGATTTATTGAATGCATAACTCTTCACATATTTTAGGGATTCAGTTCTGTCCGATAAAATGTTCAGCAAACATAGGAACCTATCTCTCTTTCTGTCAACCTGTAGTAAAGCTGCTAAGATTTAAGAACATGTCTTATGTTGCACCGAATCAGAATTCATCTTCATCATAGTAATCATTATTCTATATCATCATCATCATCATCAACATCATCATCATCTTCTTCTTCATCGGCAGCAACTACAACTTCAAAACAAACCTTTGTTTTCCTGAAGACGGAATCCAGCAATTCGGCGTGATGCGACTTGTGATGTCCACATTCTTTACAAAGATGACAAATAGCGCTCTTACAGCTAAAGCAGTGAAGGGCCAACTTTTCATTTGGATGAGTTTTGCACATTGTGTTGTCATCTTTTTGCTTGAAGGGCCTTACTGTTGGGGGCCCAACCGTGTGCTCGGCTAAAGGCCCTCGTTTTGGGTGACACGAATCGAAACATGTACCACAGTACATAAAACCGCATTGCTCGCACATTACTGTAGCTTTGTCAGGGAGGTAGTTCTCACAAAACTGACACGGGTACGGCTCTTTGGGAGTACTTCCTGTTGAACGCAATGGGATAATCAGTTTCCGTCTGGTTCATTATTGAAGGGGGTGATGTCAAGGCCAAATATTGAAAATTCGCATTACTTCACAGCTAATTTTATTAAATAAGCAGCTCAATTTGACTAAGCAGGATAGTCCGAACCATAGAGACAGTCGAATACGACTCATCAAATCATGCTGACGGAAATCAAACTTCCCTTAAATATAAAACATTGTTGTTGGGGTCGTTGACTTCGGAAGACTACTGCTATTCTATTATTATTATTATTATTTCAAAATCTATTCCTAGTTTCAGACCAATCCTACCCTTTGGCGCCGCACATACGGCTAAAATGCTCATGTGAGGGAACACCCCCGGTGGGGGAGAGGGGATAGTTTTCCGTTGACTTGTTTTGCATGAGAATTTTAACCACACCAGACCATTGATTACTTGGTACAATCTCATCATATTGAGTATAACAAGGACAAAACTTGCAAGGACATAAACTTTAACGGAACAAAATAGTAGCTAAATTATTTGAGACTGTCAGAAGAATGATGTTAATCATAACTAGAAATACCAAGCATATTTCAAGAACAAACTATGAGTATGACTTTACATGTGTCTGCAAACAGAACGTAGTCAGAACCATCCATCCGGCAACACTGACTTTATTTCAAAGACTTAAATTACAAAAAAATATATTGAAAAGACAGATTCTGCGCTTTAAGAAAGAATAAGGTGAAGCGACACAACTAATACTAATAGGGAACTGGCTGGCATAAAAAATGTTGCGACTTTTTCCCAAAGATTTAATCATCTATATTTGGACCCCGCAAAGTAACCACCTCTTGAAAGTAGGGACCTCCAAGGGCTACTGCCGCTACTAAATCAGTCGGTCGTCACAATTTGAACGCTCAGCGGCCTTTGTCGGAGTCAGAGGTTAGCGGTCAGTGCAGAGCTCTCCAGAGTCACGGTGAAGCGAGAAGTGAAGCCTGACCACGGCCCAGGGTAGAACATTTAAATTTCGTTTCAAAAACATGTAATAATGTTCTTACTGTAGGGCTTTCGATTGAAAATCGCACCGTTAGACGGTTTGCTATAATTTGAATGCTATGCGTTATATATGATTAACAGCTTTTGAAAAACACAATTAGCAATCGCAATTATATTCTTCAGTTTGTATCGGTGTGAATGTAAAGTTCACAACCAGGGGACAAGAGGAAAGTGTGCAGCATTATATTTTTATAATTTGTTTCTATCAAAAAGTTTTTCCTGAATTAGGTAAAGCTAATATGTTTTGTACACAATAAACTACACGAAGTAATAAATTCTAAACTCAAATCGCGTTACTTAATTATTTATTGATCTGCTTATAACATTGCCAAAATTAAGAGTATTTGTATGAAAAAATTGTCACAGTTAAAATCATATTAGCTAATATGAAACCTTCAAGTTCAACTTGTTAACTATTGAACAAGGCTCTAGCAAAGCAGAAAGTTAGGAATTTTTTGTCCACTGACATGGATTAATCGCCCAACACAACTTAGCTCAACTTAGCACAATACAAATTACCATGTTAATTGTTAATGTTGTTAGGTAGGGTACAATTCTTTCCGTCCATATATAAATCTTTTGCGTTCAGAGACTCATATTGCCAGGTTGTTACAAACGTATAATATTCAAGTGTTTTCAGCTGTTGTAAGTATTCATTAATTATAATTTAAAAGAAAAACTCAAAACACACTGAAATAATACCTGGCACCTGGCGTTCCTCCTTAAATTTTTCGATTACATTTTCCAAAATTCTATTCCTTGGAAGTGCTTCCACTCCGCGAGGATCAACAGGAATTTTCTGTCTACAAGCGGGGCACTTTACATTGGGTTCTAGATGTGACTTGAAACTTGTCTCCTTACTCTCCGCGACCCACTTGGCCCATGCCTTCGGTGACCCGTGAGGTTCCAATATTCGTTTCGCGCACTTCGTACAGAGATTGTGCGAACAAGGCAGGACAACAGGTCTTTGGAACAACTCCAAGCAAATCGGGCAAGTTAGTTCATTTTCCATGATGGTAAAATCGGCCTTCAATTGTGCATTAGTTGGAGGAAGTCCTGACAGTTTCACATACAACTGAACTGAACACGATATACATTGAGACACTGCCGTTATTCCAAACAACAATGTGTTGTCAGCTTGTTGCTAATTAACACAAAACATACGTTTTCCATTATTGCACCTGGCTGCAACTTCAAAACTAACAGCTGACAAAGTATTGATTTGTTCGAACTGTTTCGTAAACATAAGCAATTGTTACTCGGTCCTCGCCCCTCACATTAGTGTCCACCGCATGCTGTAATTTGAAAATAAATAAAGTTTCAAATTTCTACCATTTTTACTAATGACTATTTTCCTTCTAACATTTTTGACAATTGCAACATATTTTTCGCGGGACATTTTTTTATGAATCAGCTAAAATCATTTTTCTGAACGGTTCGATTGCGTCTTTTTTAGCTTATATTCCGATTCTGGCGTCGGGAGAACCGTTTTCAGAGGATCTTATTTCAAACTACAGGCACAACTTACTGATAAGAGGTAGATTTTCAAATCTTCAAACGTCAGTCGCATTCCCATTTCTGAAGCTGTCTAGTGCGAAAAAGCATTATAAAAAGTCTAAGAAAAGAAGCAGCGACAAACGTATATTAAAACCAGCTTTACTTTCCACGTATTTTTAATCTAATATTAATAAAATGTTTCTTGCTTTGTACAACTGACAGCTTTGTTATCCGAAGACATTTTGTAATTATGCTCATTATTTACTGAATCGATACACAACATAAACGTCATAATTTACTTATACTATGCTTTTCAAAGGGCCTCTGAATTCTCTCTCTACGAGCTAAAACAGGGCCCGTAGTACTTGAAAGAATAACCGAGACCGTACAGACGAAACTGAAGCCTTATTACTCTAGCGATCTCAGCCATTTGAGATGGTGTTTTATAGAGGAGATACAACGATGACCGACGGACGGACAGACAGGAAAATCATGGCCGACATCGCGCAAGGTTTTGCACAGTCGGTGAACAGGGTGAAGGCAGCTATGTAACTATGAGGCGTCGTCTCCTTCCCGAATTAACACAATTTACTACACGACCAGCGTTTTTTTATAATATTTATCATTGGCTCATTGTTCTTATTTTTTTGTCATTTCAGCCTCAAACTGTCAAATGGTTTTTAAAAAAATAAGACTGTTACAGTTTGAAAAAACGGAAATGTTCCCGGGGTTTAAGCCCTGACAACGCGATTTAAATGAAAACAAATTTTAAAAGCAGTGGGAAATAAAGCCTGTGCCGCTTGAAAAACTTAGGTAGCATTCATAATTTATAGGGTAGGGCAATTGGTAGGAGGGGGGGCTATGAGGATTTTGCGTTTTTCAAGAGTATTTCCTTCCCTCCACTTCAATCCATTATATAATTCCATAACCCCCTAACCAACAGAGTTTCAATAGATACTAAATGGAATGACCCCCAGGCCTTTTTGAATAAAAACATTAAGTTTCTTTGTTTCATCTTTATGAAAAGCCTAAAAAATATACTTTACTGAAAGGATAAAATGTTTTCACATTTGATTTTTCTATGGAATTTAAATATAAAACTGAATACATTTGTTTATTCATTTTCTACTAAAAAAAAAATTGTTTAAAGTATTAAAGTTCCTTCACAGCTCGAAGATATTATCCTGATTAAGGCATGGTATACCTTGGTATACATACTGATGTACAGTCAGTACTTGTTGATTGAATACCTCTGGATAATTGTTTACAATTACAACTTTCCCTTCTCATCCCAGGACAATTATCCAGAGGTATTCATTCAACAAGTGACTGTACATCAGTATGTAGTGATTTTTAACTTAAGTCTTGACTTTAGACAAACAAATGCAGCAACAATGCAGAATGCGGTCATTAGTTCAGGACTTTTCTTCAATGATAGCGGAGGTAGAACAACTTCTTGAGGACTGTGGAAAAGACACTTCTTCTCTTCTAGATAAAATACAGTGTTGTGGACATATGTGCAGAAAACTTCTCGATTGTCTGGAACCTTTGCCCATTTTCGAGGGCCTGACCCCCCAACTGAATTGTTACTGCAGACTCCTTAGAATCCTCATAGCCCCCCCTCCTACCAATTGCCCTACCCTATAAATTATGAATGCT
>JAOEHT020031471.1:0-14386 GCA_025448195.2 Parazoanthus atlanticus | reverse complement strand
TGTTTCGCCAAATTTTGACTTTCTTAATATTTTTCTCCAATTATTAACGAGATATTTCAAACAACTGATAATTCTTACTCTTGAAGTCAATTACGCGATCTTCTTGGAACATAGGTAGCTTTGCACGTGTCATGTTACGTATTGGGCAATACCCTTTTAAGAAATCCAAGATGGCGGTCATGTGTTTTGCACTGTGTCAACTTTGGAAGCATTTCCTGGCAAATTAGTGTTTTAAAACGTTGCAAACAAAGCATAAAATGATTGAATGACAGTAATGACATTTAAAACAACGTTTTTGAAAGAAATATTAATTTTACAGTTTATGAGCTAATGCGAAATTTGAACATTGAAATTTCCTTAAAATAACATACTTTGCCAAACTGAAATTGTTTTAAATACTGTCATTTATATTAAAAGCGTAGTTTTATTAACTTTTGTTAACATTTTTTTTGTTTTTCGAAGTCCGTAACGTTCTAAACGTTTCTGTTTCCGATCAGCAGGATTTGATAGAAACCCTAAATTTTGACACTTATGACGTCATTACGACGTAATTATGAAGTCACATGTCAATTAAACTACACCAAATTAATTGGCTTGCGATTATTTGCTAATCCACCAAATTTCATTCCAATGCGTTGAATAGTTTTAGAGTTATGGGCCGCGAGCACTTTCCGCCCCCCTTCCCCCCCGAGCCCAGGAACCCAAAAAAAAGCCCGGGTAAAATAGGGTTAAGGAAACTTTGCATCTGTTTTAGACATGTTAAAAATCCACCAAGCATTTTTCATTCTTCACATAACTCGTTTCAGTGAGGATCTTGTCTTACAAAGAAGGAGTGTTTATAAGCGTCAGCAGATGCGCTCTGATGACGAAAATTATAGGAATGGTGCAAACGCACGTAGTATAGATTAATTCGGCCGGAAAGCTAATCTGTACAAGCTGATTGTTAATGCTAAGGAAAAATACTACATCGTTAACCATTCTTTGTTGCTGGAATGATGACCGTTCACGAGGTTTTAGCATTTCTGACACACTACTAGTTCATCTGGAAGTTAACAGGACAGCTTTATTAACGTAATGCATACCTATTGAGTCGCTGTACAAGATGTATTTATCACATTCGTATTTGTTAAATCACAGTGGTGGTAACTGAAGAATATCCTCTAAAGCCCGATACAGAAGTCGTATTCCTGATGGACTCATCTCAGGGGGTAACGCAAGATATATACAGCAAACAGAAGTCATTCGTGAAAGCATTAGCCAGACGTTTTACAGTCTCGCCAAAAGGTCCTTACGGAAGTGTTCTGATGTATGACCAGTTTGCATACATCGTCTCAGATTTTGCTCGATCTGATTTGTATGATAGAATAGACAGCGCAACCCTACTTGGAAAACCTCGACGAATAGATACCGCCATTCAGCAAACTGCAGCTCTGTTGACGAGGTCAAAGCGAACCGGACGCAAGATCGTGATTCTTCTGACAGCAGGAAGACAGGCACCAGGTGCTGATTCCCTCGCAGAGGCTATAAGACCTCTCCGTCGTCTCCGAGCTCACACGTTTGTGGTGACCATTGGACAGGAACCCGACATAAATGAGTTGAGACCTGTTGTCGACAGACCGCAGGACCTGTTTACAGTTCAACAACCAACTAAACTCTTACCTCAGTCAGGGAGCATTGCCCAGGCGATCCGCGACAAACCAGGTAGCGTCTTACAAGTACATTTTTGCTTGTAGTTTGGTTGAACGCCCGGTTGGTGTAGTCATGAGAAGGACAGTTGTCGGTTGTGACTGACGTTTTGATAACCTGTGTGGAGGTCATCTTCAGAGTCAATGTTAAGTCCGTCATACAGTCCGTGTTTGAAGCGTTAGCGCAGGCGGTAGTTCTGTATAATAATGTCCGCGGTTTGGTGGTGGTATTGTTTGTGTGCGACTCGTTTAGTGTCTTGTGTAACTATGCCGCCGGTAAAGTCCTAGAACGGCTCGGTGAATTTGTCTTTAGTATCGTAACCCAGCTCTCAAGTGTAAGTCTTGTTCGTGGTTAGAAAAGTTAAACATCGTGAAGAGTTCCAGTCAATTTTGGTGATGTTCGACAATGTTTTAGTAGCTTTGTTGTGTTCCGTCTGTCGTGTTATTAACTTTCTGCCCGTCTCGCCGATATAAGCGCCGTCACAGTCATTACAATATATAATGTTTGTTAGGGAGCCCGAGGATAATGGTTAGTTACCTTTCTTAGACTGCTCAGTCAGCCGAAACGACTACAGACCACAGTGTTCTGCAAACCTACACATACTGACAGACTGCTTGACCAGTCTTCTTACAACCCGACTTCTCACAAAGCCACTACCGTCAAGACTCTTACTAGACGCGCACAACTCGTTTGTGACTCACTGGACAACCTTTGTGACGAAAACGGACATTTACGACCTGTATTTTACAGGAACAGTTACAGCAATGACTGTATTGACATCAACACCCACTGACAAGACAAATACACAGATAAACGAAAACGAAAACATACTGAATGACGGCAAATCTACGACTGTCACGCTGCCATACATTTCCAAATAGTGACAGATAAAAATTAGCCATTTGGCTTACAGGCAGTTTTGGCCTAGTAAATTATCTTCCATGACAACAATCACGTTTTCACTAAAAACTGTTGCTTTGGCAATAGTCATTGTATAACATGTCCGCTATCTTGGCTACCGTGATGGATTTTTCGAAAATCTTATTTTTAGCAAAAGGACAGTAAATGATAGGCTCAGATAGTATTTACTGCCCGTATATTATAAGAGACGGCATCATTCAATTAAGCCAAGGAATGTGACCTTAACTGGACAACAAGTACTATAAGTTTCGTTTTAATTGCTTTGAAGTTTCAGGAAAACCTCAGGGGGAGGGGGTCAATTTTTCCCCCTATACGTGTAAGAGTTTTATGTCTATCCAATCTACTATTTCTATTTTGCTACCGTTATTGTTATTAATGATAAGAACAACACTGAAGTTTGTCATGCTGCTTTTTCTGCACATTGGTTATTGTATAAGATAACTACTTCCATGAAATCCCAGGTGGATGGGTTCAAGTGCCATCTAACCAAGAACGTTTCCTCCACCTCTAGAATGTATTTCAGGCAAGCTTAAAGCTTATTTGTTTCTCTTGTTTTTCACTTATTTCAAACAGATCCTCCTTCAAGCCCACTGAACCCTGCGACGGATGTTGTCTTCATCGTGGATGCTTCACAAGATGTTAACAAAGAAGTTTTAACAAGGGAAAAAGAGTTCGTCAAAGATCTGGCGCATCATTTCAACATCTCAACAACAGGACCTCGAAGTACTGCTGTTGTGTACGCCGACCGAGCCAGTACCATAGCAAGCTTTGGGGAACAAGATTTCGATGGACGCATTGATAATATAACTCTCTTAAAAGCGCCAAGACGAATGGACAGTGCTCTTGAATATGCAGCTCAGGTGTTAACTAGATCAGGCCGGGATAACAGAAAGATTGTGATTCTGCTAACAGCGGGCAGGCAATCGTCTTCGGCTGAACAGATTGGACGTGCAACGAAGGCATTGCAAAGTCTTGGTGCTCAAACATTTGTGGTGGCTATTGGGCAGCAACTTAATGTTCAAGAATTGTTCCAAATTGTTCACAGATCAGAAGACATCTTCCGTGTTACAAGATCCGAGGATCTTCCGTTGCAGTCACGTGATATTGCAGAGAAAATCCACAAGAAACGCGGTATGCAATTTTGTTTAACCTCAAACAAAATTTCCTTTCTGTAGTAAGAATAGGGTTGACGAATGGACGATTCTGCAGTTTGGGAAAACTGTCTTAGATATTCAATGTAAGAAACTTTCGTTTCACTCTCGCTTCATGTTAAATACATGCAAGCTGGTCACATTAAACGGAAAACCCAACCATTTTTAGCATTTATACAAATTATTGTAGCACTGCACTCACCGCCTGGAATAGCCAAGTCACGTGAAGTCTAAAATTGATTCAAGATGAAAGATCATTCTTTGACAAACTGCGTCGATTCTTAGTCGCTCATTTAAGAAAACTGCTAATAGTAATACTATTTTATCTTCAAACGGCACTTCGAAAACGTTTTATTGATTTTTGTAAAGTTTTAGATCTAGTGCAACCTATGCAGATTTGCAACCCATATTCTTGATTTCCGTCCAAATAGAGGCAATACGTGAACGCATTTCCATATATTTGACTGGCGTATTTTTGTTCTGTAGATCCAACAAGCCCGTTACCAGACGAAACAGAAGTGGTATTTATGATGGATGCATCGCAGCGTGTAACTCAGGAAGTCTTAAACAATGAGAAAGCCTTTGTGAAGTCACTCGCGTATAACTTTAACATCTCTCCAAGTGGTCCACGGGGCAGTGCTGTAATCTATGGCGAACGACCTTACACCATTTCAAGTTTTACAGAACCTGACTTTAATGGGAAGGTTGACGCAGCGTCACTTCTCAGGCAGCCGCGAAGAATGGACTTAGCTCTTGAGCATGCCGCGCAGATGCTATCCACAAATGAAAGGGTTGGCCGTAAGATTGTAATCTTACTGACGGCGGGAAGGCAGGCTCCCGGCGGAAATGACCTTGGTGAGGCAATTAAACCACTCCTTAATCTAGGCGCCCAAACATTCATTGTAGCCATCGGACGAGATCCTAGTAGTCAAGAACTCTTGCCAATTGTACACAGGCCGAGAGATATATTCCAAGTGCAATCCTCCTCAAACCTGCTTGCTCGAGTGGAGTCTACTGCCAGACAAATTCGCGAAAAACCTGGTGAGTATATAAAATCGCTAAACGTAAAAAGCAAAATTTACTATTATGACAAAAATAATATTATTGATACCAATGATAACAACATTAATAATAATAATAATAATAATAATAATAATAATAAGGAACAAATATAAAAATAATACGACGGAATTGAAAATACTTACGTGCTGCATATGAATTATTTTAGCAGCTTTTGTTTCAGAGTGCTTTTCAAAGTTTTTGCTGATTTGTTAAATTTCAAGTTTGTTTCTAAAAAATTCTAAGTTTTTGAGGCCCTGTATTGGAATTTTGTTTGACCACTTGCTGATTTATACAGTGAACTGTTTATAGTTTCATATTTTTAATTATTCTGAAACTATTAATAAAAGTTGCTGTCATAAAAAAATAATAATTTGTGCTTGAAAGTTGGCTAAAGTATGCTGTAGGAATTCTCACTAGCTATATTAATAAAATCAAACAAACGATGACACAAGAACAAGATAACTTAGTTGCATCATAAAAGTCCACTTTTTTCTACAGTTCATTTCCCAACGTTTTTTTTGCAAAGACGTTCAAGAAACCTGTAGATACTCGAGCCAAACTTTCACGACAACAGCAACAACTGTAATTGATATCACAAACTGACAAAAAGAGAGATCTGTTCTATTTAATTTTGTTCTTCAGTTCTACCGTCAAGCCCACTGAAACGTGAAACAGACATAGTTTTTCTGTTGGATTCCTCCTCTGAAATTACACAAAAGATCTACCGACAGGAGAAAACGTTTGTCAAGGCAATGGCAACACACTTTGATCTCAACCCGAAAGGTCCTCGCGGAAGTGCTGTGATCTATAGTAACAGATCTCACACAGTTGCTACATTTGCAGATGTAAAACTGAGTGAAAAGCTAGATAGTGCTCCTCTTCTCAAATCACCAAGGCGAATGGACAGAGCACTAGAACATGCGGCCGGAGTCCTCCTAGCGTCGAACCAAAATGGACGGAAAATCGTGGTGCTGCTGACAGGTGGCCGGGAAACACCGGGCGGAAAACGTCTTGATCAAGCCACTGAAGAGCTCCGTAGGACTGGCGCCCACATCTTTGTGGTAGCGTTTGGAAGAGATTCCGAAAACAGAGAGTTCACAACAATAGTTGATAAACCACAAGACATTTTCAAATTACGAACTTCTGATCAACTGTTCGGCCAGTCAAGGATCATTGCCAAGAAGATACAAGAAAAGAAAATTGGTAAGGGAGTTTAATTTTATCATTCAGTTGTTGTACATGCTTCAAGTTCCAATGTGCTAAATGTTAAGTTTTTTTTTTCACAAGACCAAGTGTGTTTGCATTTCATATTTCCTAATCCGATCCTATGATATAAAACGAATTTAATGTATTTTCGCTTAGTTGTAGTTCCTTTACTTATTCCAAAAACCATTAGTGCCTGGAAATTTCAGGAAGTACACGATGAAACAAAAACAAAAAACAAACATTTGGGAATGATCAAAAGAAAATTTACATAAAAATCCTGACCTACGATGAAAAATTTCAAGTTTTAAATCACATAAAAGTATCAGCTATGTGAAACATCCTAGTACGTACTCCCTACCTAAGCCCTGTTCTTGTCATCCATAACGTTTTTATTGTAAATATTTATGTTTAAACATTTCTATAATTTTGTTTTAACATTTCAATGGACGTCCAGCTTGAAGCTTAGTCCGGTTCGTGTTCCACCCACTTGGCAGCCGTAACTATTTATTGTATATTTTTTGTTAGTTTGTTCATTATCACTTTAGTTTTCCGTTGTTTTGTAAGTCCAAATAAAGTTGTTGCTTAAAAGCTTCTAACCGCTGTTCATAGGAAACTACGACAGTTTCCTAATATGTAGCGTTTAGATTCTTGTATTTCACAACGTTAACAATGACGTAAGACATTCCATTTGTAAATCATTTCTCTTGGGTGTAAATCATATTTTGATTGTTACAAAATCATTGTTTTCAGTTTTATACTAAATACCTCTACCAAATAACTGTCTTCTAAATAGTAGAATAATAATTTTTTCAACACTTTGCTTCTTAGAAGTATTTAAGATGGTTCAGTATTTGTTATTTTTGTTCTTTAACAACTACATGGTTGTATACAACTTATAGCACAACAAATTAAGTAAACGTCCTAGTTTTATACCGCCATCATTGTGAAGCCAATTTTAGACGCCATGTAGAACCTTGTTGCCTTGAAGACTAAACATGTTGCCGCTTTTTACAGCTCCTTCAAGTCCACTGGATGCCAAAACAGATATAGTATTTCTGCTAGATAGTTCAAAGGGTGTCACGTCAGCTATACTAACAGCAGAAAAAAGATTCATAAAATCCTTGGCTCGTCAGTTCAACGTATCTCCAACCGGACCACGTGGAAGTGCCGTGATGTATGCCTCTAACACTTACACTCTATCCAGCCTTACTGACTCCGAATTTGAACGACGAGTAGACAGGGCGTCCGTCCGTGGAACAGCGAGAAGAATGGATATAGCCCTAGAGCGAGCTGAGCAGATTCTTTTGCGTTCTCTTGGTCGCAAAATCGTGGTACTTTTAACGGCAGGAAAGCAAGGTGCTGGGGGCAAGACGCTCGACGAAGCCATCAAACCTCTCCGTGATATTGGTGCTCACACGTATGTAGTTGCTATTGGTAGAGAAACGGATGGTCAAGAGATTAGTAAGATTGTTCAAAGACCGCAAGACAAGTTCCAAGTCGATTCTGTTGAGAATCTCCCATTGCACGTGCGACGAATTGCAAAGAAGATTCACGAAAAACCAGGTATCAATTATGTTGCTCTAAAATGTGTTGTTAGGTTGCATCATGGAAACTCATAAAATAATAGTTTGTTAAGGAATGATCTTTTGTTTAGGATCTGTTAATGACTACCTTATACCGTGGACAATGGGACTAATTCTTAAATCCGTAACATTTTATAGTTGAGATAGAAAGTGGGTATGTGAAGTATGTGACTGCCAACCCAATGTTCTGGGCTTATTCTCGCCCTTATCGATGTTTGAGTGTTTGTCAACCTTCTTTGCCAATAACGTCCATGAACAGGGATATTAAATGCTCTAATCTGATATCCTAAGATGTTATCCGGGCGACCAACAAAAGACCTCAATAAATTTCAATTTGTAAGTTGTTAATCATGACGTCAAAACAAAATAAGAGTTGCGTCACCAGATCCTGGGTCTTCCCATCAGTGATCTTCTTTCAATTACAGTACATTACCTATAGTACGTTTGGGGGGTGCATACAACTTGAAAAACTCAAACGTACCACATGGAATTTTGTCTTGACATAGTACTTATAATTTTGGTGATAACGGCTACACTTAGAATAAAACTACAGCTTAGCAGAAGTTTAATATTGATGAGATATGATTACAAAATATTTGAACATATAATGTTTAAAAAGGCAAGTGGATTATGTCAAGAAAGGTTTTGATACAGTTGCACTTCATATAATTTGAATACTTTACGAGTATCGTTTCACGATTAACATTTTGAAGAAGAACAGCTAGCGGTTGGTTTATGAATTTGAAAACTAATATGAATTGATCTAATCATGATGTTAAATTGCTATTCTTCGGTTTGAACCAATGTCCGTTTCATACTGCATCACTGTACAAAGGTTAATGTTTCAAGACACATTCGTGAAACAAAACTGAGAAAACAAAAGTATTTTAAAAGGGTTCATGTTAGAAATGTGTTAAAATTATTTTTCTAGTATCTTTTTAGAATTTTTATTGATATTTAGTATTAGTTTTAGTTGAATTGTAGTTTTAGAATAGTTTTAGTTAGTAGAATCTGCTCGGAGACATAGCTTATTATAGCTACATATAAATTCGAGTTGGAATGAAGTTCATGTATGTATGTGTTTATTAGCACGTTTTTTGTCGTACACTTTTTAGCCAGTCCGAACCACAGCTGCGAACGCTTGGAAATATGGTTTGAAATCTCATTAAGAAACTTCTTGTCTTACCATATTGGAAATAATAGCAACAACACTCAAATATAAGAAAACCTGAGTTATCCTTAACTTATCCATTTCCTCCTTCTTTTAACATTGCACAGCTGTTGTCTTGCCTTCAATTCCCTTGGATTCCACAACAGATGTCATCTTCCTTATGGATGCGTCCAATACCGTAACCCCAGAGGTATTCACCCACATGAAAGAGTTCATCAAGAAATTGGCGATTGTTTTCCAGCTTTCGCCTTCTGGTCCTCGAGGAAGTGCGGTTGTATATGGCAATTCCGCAAATACCTTGGCTAATTTCAACGAAAATGATTTTAGTGTAAAGCTGGACAGCGCCAGGCTCTTGCAACAGCCAAGAAGAATGGATAAAGCGTTGGATCAGGCTGCAAACACGTTTCAAAGATCGGGCAGAAAGGGTAGAAAAATTGTCATTCTTTTCACTGCTGGCCGACAGGCCCCTGGACAAGATGCGAAATCACTCAGTGAAGCTGTTAGACCACTTCGCCAACTCAATGCCAATACATATGTGGTCACAATAGGTGCAGAATCTGACGTAAGAGAATTGTCTACGATCGTTGATAGGACGCGGGATATCCTCAGAATTGCCTCAGCACGTGACTTTTCAAGAAATTTGCGAACTATTGCCAAGTACATCCAAGAGAAACGTGGTAGGTTTTCTTTTCATTTCGATTTTCTATACTGCGACAAATGGAGATAGACCAATGATCGAGTTAATAATTGATGAATAGCCGATTCCCGACAAATGCGCGATGTGGTGTGAAATATGCTCGAAACGCAAGACAGAATGATAGAAACAAAAGTCTGAGCTCCGGAAAAAATGCTTTAGTGGATTCTCAGTGGAAAGCAGTGGAAATGGCAAACAACTATTTAGAGTGTTTGATTATCGGACCCCATCCAAGCTCTTGTAACTAACCACACTCAAGGTTAAATATTATTATACCATTCGTTTGCAGTATTCTTCAGATATCTTTTTATTCTTTTTTGTTACTGAAGAAATCCATTGCACGTTACAATCATGTCTTTTTGATTATTGATCATCTTTTCGTTTTTGAGATGTGTCATCCATGAAATGTAATAATAGCTTATATTTTTTCAAATTGGGACAAGACATTAACATATTCTGCCATAGTTCCCTGGTAAGTCAGGAAAAGGTGGTGTTCAGCTATAATATGAAAACCTAAGTATTTATGCCATTAAAATAAAATTTAAATCCAGTTTTTAAGCAAAGCAATGTCGTTTAACATTCTCTTGTCCAAATATAAAAGCTTTCCGGGGAAATGGATTGCAACGTAACCACGCCCAAGAATACATTATGAGTTTTCTTTTCCTCCATATCTTCAGAACCTCCAAAACCTAAACACGAGGTGGGGATGGACATTCTTTTCCTGGTCGACGGATTCACAACTTCATTCACATTTACAATGCAGAAAGATTTCATCAAACGACTAGCGAGAAGCTTGGGTGTCTCTGCCGGGGGATCTAGAGCGGCAGGAATGAGCTATGGTGCAACACCAAGACCCTTCCATTCCTTCAGTGACTTTAGCACTCTCAAAAACTTTGAAAACGCTGTTGACAAAGCTCAAATGGTGAATGGAGATGTTAGAATTGATAGAGCGTTATCCTATGCTGAAAATATGTTTTCGTCCGCAAGGTCCACCGTGCCGAGGATATTGCTTTTGCTGACAGCTAGTAAGCAGTCTCCTTCTGCACAAAGCTTGGATTCGGCAATTCAGCCAATCCAAAACCTTGGTGTACTAACCTATGTTATTTCTATCGGCGACCAACCTGACTCGCAAGAACTTGGTCATCTTGTACTAAACCGCAATGACCTGATTCGTGTGACATCATCAGTCTTGCTCAGCAACCAAGTTGTAGCGCTAAAGAAGAAACTGGTAGGAGGTATGTCTTGGTCACACCTTTCATGTTTAAATCAAATTAAATAAATAATAATAAATTGCAGTGCTTATATGGCTCTTGTATAAGTAACGTCTCAAAGCGCTTTACAATCATATATCCGGGCGCCAATGGTATATACAGTATTATGCAGGCCACAACACCGGGATCACCCTACTCTTTGCGAGAAGTGTGTGGGTTCTTTTAAGTCCCCTGATAGAACGTCGGGAGACTAGACCAACGGCTTAACGTCCCTGTCCACGGATGGTGTGGCGAAAGAAGATCGTCCAAAGTTCAACCCTCGACCAGGCCGGGGATTAAACCCAGGACCTTCTGGTTGGCAGCCAGAGATCTTACCAACTGCGCTAACTTCGCACACACACCTAATAACAGACGTTGATTTCTGAAAAACATATTTTCCCCACAAGAATTAGTACTAAATGTTGGTAAAAACCTGAATTATTTACTGTGCTGTTGAATAATAAATCCAATTAAGCAAAAGTATGTTACTCGTTTCCTACACGAAACTATAAGAAACATTAGAGGTGCTCATACGTTGAAAGAGTTATTTTATGGAAACTAAGAAAATCTTGGAGAAAAATGATACATTGTCGATTTTAAGCATTAACCAGAGATCGATACAATTTATCCGGCTTAACCGGCACAGACAAGTTTTTGCCTAAAACACTGGATCATTGTTTGACATTTGGAATTCTTTCAGTTATATACTTACATAACTCAAATCAGTAGTTAGATGTGCAAAAGTGTTCCAGAGGTTAACAATCATTCACGTTGTTCCTCTTCTCTGTATAGACACGTCGCCTTCGTTGAGTTCCAAAACCGAGCTGATATTCCTGATAGATGCTTCAAAAGACGTTACAACTGGAGAATTCCAAGCAGAAAAAGACTTTGTTAAAAGTGTTGCAAAGAAAATGCGAATATCACAACAAGGCCCAAGGGCGGCAGTGCTTACATTCAGTAGTAGAACATTGCCTGTTGTGCGTTTGGGTGATCATGCCAACTTGGACGATTTCAACTCCAAAGTCGATCTTGCGAGACGCTCGGCGGGACCAAGAAGAATAGATACAGCTCTAGAAGATGCTGCCAACTCCTTCACAGCAGGAGGGCAACCAGGACATAGGGTGGTTGTGTTGTTGACGACTGGCAATTCGAGCGACGAAGAGGGTGCTAAGAGGCTTGTGGACGTCAAGCAGGCACTGCAGGACATCGGTGTTAGGACCTATGTAATTACCATTGGGTCTAAAGCAATCCGGTCAGCGTTCAGACCAATCGTAGATCGATCCGAGCACATCTTTGTCACGTCTACCGAATCCATTCAACATATACTATATCCGCTTAGCAGACATATCGCCAAAACGAAGGGTAATTTGGAGGCTTTATGTTTTGCTCCCACGTTTGCATTTTAATTTATTGTATCCTATGACAGCTGAAGCTGATCTAATGTCAAGACATCCAGACTAGTTTACCAAATAAGTAAACCTGCAGTTATAGACATACATTGAGTCGATGTTTAACACACATCACTATTAACCGATGAGCAAAACTATTTCAGCTGTGAAAGCATATATGTTTCAGTGAAAATCTTACTGAAGTTTTCTGGATGTTTAGAATAATCAGAAATAACTTTCACCAAGTGAATATTAAAAAAAGGATTTTAAGTAATTTTGGCTGGTTGCGATTATGCCTTTGCTTTGTGTCACGTTGTATTCTGCTTACTTTGGCTTAACTTTATTGTGCTATATTTTGTTTAAATTTGTATTGTATTTTTTGTACGTCGCAAATTTGCTTTGTTTTCATGCTTGTTATCTACCTTGCTTCTAAGGTCACGTTTTGTTGTGATCTTTTGGTACATTTGAATGGTCGTTAAGAATCCTGAAACTCTTTTTACAGAATACGCCGCATGGGACCCTGAGTTCCTTGCAAACATCCACTTCCTACTTGATTCTTCAGCCGACGTGACAAGAGAAGGGTTTGAAAGAGAGAAAGGTTTTGTGAAGTCACTGCTAAGATGGTTTGGCGTGTCACGTGGAAGAGCCACCGCCTCCTTAACATCTTACGGTAACAGACCAAGGAATGTTTTTGACTTTAATACCAATCGCCTTCTGCCAGAGTATGATAGGCTGGTTGACAGTTCGCCGCAAATGGGGGGTAACAGAAGAATAGACAGAGCAATGGAAAATGCCAGGAACTATCTCGCAAGATCACCTATTAACAGGCCTAAAATACTTGTTTTGCTTGTCGCGGGTAGACAGACAAGAGAACCTGGGGCAAAGTCTCTTGGGGAAGTCACCCAGTCTCTGAAGGACCTGGACGTACAGGTTTACGTCATTGCAATTGGGAGTGGAGCAGACAGTAGAGAACTGCGCCCAGCTGTTCAGAAAATAAATGATATTGTATCTGTGTCATCTTTTGATCGCCTTTGGAGAATACAACTTCCGTTATCAAAGCAGGTTGTTGAAGGTCAGTATGGCATTTACCTCTAACCATCCTGACTTAGGTATAAGGCCTCGATCGGCCAAGGGGTGTCAAATTGATCTCGAAAGTTTTTCAAACTTTAAACTTAAACTAAACTTGTGGTGTCTGTAGTTTAATTAGAGACACATCTTTTGGCATTATTTAGATAACATTATCTTTAGATAACCTATATTTTATACAAAATGTGTTATGCTAATTGCAGTTTAGTTCAAAACACTGAAATGTTGTGACTGCTAGATTTGTTTTGATTTCTTCCTTTCTGTTTTTGAACTTATTTTGCCAGTAGGTTCTTGTTTTCTACTAAATTCAATAATTTGGTTTTCAATACATCATTAAGCTTTGCAACGAATGTTGCCATAGCCAAAGTTCTTAATTCGAACAGGTTTGTTTACCATGGAAACAAGATAGCTAGGTGCTATTGAAAACCATTGAGGTCCAATCGACCCCCTCCCCCCCTTGGGATAGTTTGTTGCCCCAAATAGCTTGGCCGCTCGACGATTAAGGTATCTCTTTAGGATACTGTTAACCTGTTCTTGTTTATAGTACATGAAACAAACGAAATGACCCGGGAGATTTGTGGGTAGCTGTTTATTGGTATACACTGTGGCATACTAAGAATGCTAGGCTTTCTTTTTCTGAGATTTCAAAATTTCAAATGGAAGTTTGATTTTATAATGATATGTTAAAAGTATCAATTAATGATGGTCATGAGGCCTGTTTTAACATTCAAATAAATGTTTCGGTAGATTCATCCTGATTATACATAATAATGCTATCTTGAATATACTTCGAACTACATTTTCTTGTTAAACCAGCTGCAAGGGTTTTTGTTAACCCCATAGGTGTTGTTACCCTTGCACCCACCACTTATATTGTATTTCTTGTTGTTTCAAACTATTTTGTAAACTATCAACCCTTGAATGTTTTCAACATTTGAAAGAAATCTTCAGGGTCAGGTTAACCTCACTTGATTAAATCATATAGTTAATAGAGCGAAATGGTTATGAAACTCGGCCAGTTTCTTTGTTATAGGTTTTGTTCTCTATCTCTTTTGTTCGTTGGCCTTGATGGTCACAAAAGGTATTGAAATGCATATGAGCAATTAACCAGTAAATATATTTGGGCTCACACATTGAACAAAGCAATGTGCACTGTCACGGTTCGTTCAACCTAAGACAAAGCAGCTT
>JAOEHT020031364.1:0-14392 GCA_025448195.2 Parazoanthus atlanticus | reverse complement strand
TGTTGTGTTGTGTTGTGTTGTGTTGTGTTGTGTTGTGTTGTGTTGTGTTGTGTTGTGTTGTGTTGTGTTGTGTTGTACTGTATTGAATGGGTCCTCCATTTCCGTTTGATATGGCTTTTTTCTGGTATTTTGGGTGGCTAAATATGACGTGTACTGTATCTATATGTCGACATATTAAACGGAAAAAGCCGTCAGCCATTTCTGTCGGCCGACAAAAAAGCAAAAAACGTAAACATGGCCAAGTTACCAAACTTAAGTTTGGACTTTGACTGGTTGAACTGAGTCCAGAAATGAAGGAATTGCAGACGAAGACAACGATTTTATAGATACAAACACAGCGCAGAAATCCAGAATACTAAGTACAAAACGAACACCGATCGTCGGATAGACTGTTCGTCAATTCAGAGTTTGCAAGTAATCCTAAAGGCTTGCAAAATACGGCCTGACTCGTAAAAATAAATCCCCATACAAAACAGAAAACCGTTTAATAAGTCATACGTATTGTATTGTAATGTATTGCAATATATTATAATTGTTGCTATTATTATAATATATAATTGTTATTATCAATATTATTATTGTTATTATCATCATCATCATCATTATCATTATCATTATTGTTGTTATTATTATTATTATTATTATTATTATTATTATTATTATTATATCTAATTATTATTATTACTTGGTCAGGGAAAAGTGAAGGGACAGTGATGAGAGGTTGCTTCTCAAATATTCTTCAATTAAGTTGAGTTTTATTCTTTTACCTTGACAGTGAAAAGCTAGAAATTATGAAGGAAGAGGGACGCAAGTTGCATTCTACTGAAACTAGAGTAGTCTTCGCAGGAGAAATTGGTTGTGGGAAGTCAACTTTAATCAATGCTTTGGTTAAAGCAAAAGTGCTGCCAATGACTGGAGCAGGGAAAGGGTGCACTTCATCTATTCTTGAAATCAGGCGCAACAAAGAGGATGACAAATTCAAAGCAAAGGTTTTCTTTTTTGATGAAGAAGAGTGGAAGGCTCAGCACAGAATCCTGGTGAGACTTGCTTCAGATGCTGATGCTGATGATGAAGTGAAGATGGAACTGAATCACCTTGAGGCTCTGAAAGATGAAATTGGACATTGTCTGGAAAAGGGCATGGAAGAAGTCATTGGAAAGGTACATTTTAAGAGAAGATTTTTTTACCTACATGTAAAATCCAACATTAACTAAAGAAAGATCTGTTGACTGCGCCTACTATGCACCATTAACCTGTATGGCAATAAGATCTTCCGCTGCACAAATCATTCAAGCCTATTCATTACATTTCAATCATGGCAAAAAGTGTAAATATGACTTATAGTCATAGATTAGAGGTGTAAAATAGGTTTTGTAATAACTATTTATCTTTTCATATTTATCTTTTTGCAATGTGTATTATCTGTTATTTAGTTATAGTTATCAAACAGTTTTTGTGATAGTGATATTTTCATGTTTACTTCTTCACATTGTACATGTACATGTATATTCTCTCTGTAATTCAGTTATTGACTGCAAGGAGGATTTAATTAACAGTCTATTATCATTATAACAATGAGTGACAAGGGCATGAGAGAGTATACATAAGCTCGAAGGGCAGTCCCAAGACTTGTGTGTGACGAATGGAGCAGTTTCAATTGCCTATGACCTTTTAGAAGTGAAATAACTGTTATGTACCTTGAACTTAGCGTCAGAGTTCAGCAATTTACATAGTAAATATTCCTGAAACTCGATAGAAAGGCCATTTATGAGCAAATTGTAATTTTCAATCTGTAACTATGAATATAATGTGTAACTGATTTTGCCTTCAACTCCCATTTGCTTTGTTTTACATCATATACATGTAAATCTTTGCAATAAATTTACAATTAATTATCTTTAAACAGTTTTCTGATAGCATTTTTACTCCTGTTTTAATGCGTGCAACTAGAATGCCACTGATCTGATGCAAGAGTTGACAATCTACTGCTCATCAGGGTTGCCTGCAAACTCTGGAAGGAAAACGTTTTGGCGGATTGTTAAGAAAGTTCAAGTTTTCCTCCCTGATTGTGAGGTGCTGCCAAAGGATGTTGTCCTTTTGGATATTCCAGGATTCAATGATTCGAACCAAACCAGAGCAGAACTGGCTCGAAAGGTGAGGTTTAAAAGAATTAGCTACCATGAAATCCCATGTATATGACCTACATATATACTAAGTCACATAAATGCTAGCTGGACTTTTGCCACAATACCGCCCAACAATACCAGGCAAAATTGTTAACTCCACAAGATTGTGAATTCTACACAAAAAATCCTTTGCAACGTACCACCTGTCACTTTTGTATTGGAGTACCCCCTGCGAAAATATTGCTTATAAACATTTGTAAGGGGTTTGGGTAGGCTCAGTTCTGTTTAGGAGGTCTTATAACTTGGAAAAAGGGAGGGGGGAGGGGAGTCCTTAGGTATGTCCAAAATACAAATATAATAATATCAGAAAGCATTATAATAGATATATGGCTCCAAACCATTATTGAGATAAGTCCGTCTTTATTATCTTTCTTATATGTACAAACCTCGTTTTCCATTATTGATTTAGCAATTCAGCAGTGCCGAAGTTGTTTGGATACTGGCTGATACCAAGAGGGCTCTTGACTGTGCAACCTTGAGCGTAAGTACACATTGTGTGCATGGCTGTATTTAGTTAGTAGTTAAGGAAGATCTTGCTGGAGCGTTAACGCACATCTCGGGTCTCACCTACCCCCAAGATAATATTTATAATAACTGTAATAATAGAATAAAAATAGTTTATTATTTAGTGTAGAACATTCTCCTTAAAAGCCCGACCGCGCTTTCTATGCAATATAAAGTTAAAACTATCTACAAAACATTTGTACATATTTACATCGACAACAATCAATCAGCGAGAAGGATTACCGCCCAGTGTCCACATTGCCAGCCCTATCTAAAGTGTTTGAGCTCCTTGTGCTAAAACAGCTCGTTGCGCACGTCGATGGGCTTTCCGCACTAGCACCAAACGTCTCTGGTTTCCGTAAAGGACATTCTACAACAGCCGTCCTTCTTGGAATCCGAGATGACCTGATCCATGAGATGAAAATGAGTGAGCTAACGATGAAGGTCTGTGCTTACTTTTCGAAGGCATTCCATACCATGCAGTTCAAGACAATGATGCACGCTTTGGGCTTCTCCAATACATGTAACTTTCTGCTCTGACTAGTTAACTACCTCACTGACCCAAAGCAATTGGTCCAGATTGATAACCGATCGTTGGAACTGGCTACAGTGAAGATCGGAGTCCCACCGGGTCGATCCTTGGCCCTGTCATCTTCAACTTGTACGTGACTGACCTCCAAGACAAAGTACAGTGCCCGTAATGGCACAACATTCTATCTTCACTCAAAGCCGTGTGAACTGGATAACTGTGTGACAGGATTAACAAAGCCGTAATGCGGTTAGAGAAATATTCCAGCAGGTACAACTTAGCCCTCAGTGTGTCCAAAACAAAATGGATGCTACTGTCCGCAAAGCAAATGTCACGAGTACACCAACTGCGTGACTTCGCAGAACCATTGTCCTGTGACAGTAGTCCAATTGAGTATGTTCCCTGCACTAAACTACTTTGGGTCAGTTTGAACGAGAATCTCACATGAGATGAGGATGTGGCAACCCTACTGTCCTCCTGTTGTGGAGTTTCTTGGCCGTCTTGAGGAAGTTAAAGAACTTGGCACCCTTTCACGTGTGAAAGCAGTTGTCTGAGAATCTAGTGCTCTAGAACCTCGACTACGCTCGTGTAGTCTTCCATCCTGTACCTCAGTATCAACAGAAGCATCTACAGCGTGTCCAAAATGCTTGCGCAGGATATGTGCTAGGGAAAAACGCTAAGGAGTATGACCTCCGAAAACTGAACTGGCTGTCTATCAGTTAACCATATCTACTAACTAGCAACTTTTTGGAAATTTGCATTGTTACTATGATTCCCACACTCTTGCTAGCTGAAAAGGGAGAACTGAGCAGCTCTAATCCACAAACAGGACTGGTCTGACCAGAGCTCAAAACAAACGGCAATCTGATAACGAATGGTTATAATTTTCTGGCGTTTGGCCGGGAAACCAAATATTTCTTCAGGTAACCAAGCTTGGTTAATAGAAATCTTGCCTTGAGGTTTCCAGAACATGAAGCTTTTGTCAGTTTTTAAGTTCAGAATCCCCTTTTGTATCATTTGAAGTGCCATTAGTTCTACTGTACAGTAACTATCTGAGTCATTTTGCTGCAGGATTTGATGAAGGAGCTCAAAGAAGATTACAGGAACAATCGGCTAAGAAACAAAGATGTTTCATTCATTCTTACCAGAAGTGATGACAACGTGGATACAGATTCATACATGAGGTATAGGAAAAAAACAACAAAATTTTTTTAAGGAAATGTTCTTCTGGATAGTTAGTAACTTTACTTGTTGGATGAAAATGAAACGCACAAATTGTTGAAATGAAGGCATAACGTTAACAGGCAAACTTTTCTTAACTTAAATTCTTTATAGTCTTAAGTAAATTTTAGGTCTTTAGAGTTTCTTCCTTTGTGAGTGTAAATCGAGAAGTGAATGACTTAATTGTTTCGGTTTTAAGTTTTCCTCGACCTTCAGTAAGCAAAGGAAGAATGTTGAGAAGTTTTAGTCTTGAAGGACACCTTGGAATGTTGGAACAAAATGTATAAAGTTCCTATGGAAACGAGTGTTACAGTGAGAGTAGATAGTTTGAAGTCTTTATGACACCTGGCAGTAATCTGACATGTTCCATGAGTACTGAAAGCCTAGTTTTCCTACCCCTCAGCGAACAGATAAATGGAAAACAGGAGGAAGCCACCATAAATGTATTCCTGAAGTTTGGGTTTTGTGTGTATTCTTACTGTTATAGCAAAACTATCCAATGATGTAGTATGACTGTGTTTTCGTAGTAACACAATAGTTAGTGCAAGAATTGGAGCTCGGTAAATTTATTTCGATATAACACTTGAGAACACGAACTGCCTGAAGACTCACTGAACTACTTTCCCTTTCCTTTAACATTGTCGAGTTAGTAATGGCAGAATTTTGTTGTCAAAAATCTATCTAATGCAGTAACATCTTGTATTTTTCGTGCAACAGTGAACTAAACAAAGATTCAGATGAATTCAAGGATTTAAATTCATCTAGAGATGAGATTGCACAAGAGACAAATAAGAAGAAGGTATTAAATATACAAATACATAATGTTTAATGTTTGTAATAATGGTTTATAACATCAATTTGATTATGTCGTATTGCAAGTCAGGTGGTAACTATGTTGCTTTAGACAGCCAATGTCTATTCAGAATGCCTATAAAAGGAATGGGACATTAACTGTCATAGGATTTGATTTGTAAATTTCTTGAAATAAATTGGGAGTTAGATTAAAAACAGATCATAGTTGTATTTGGAAGTTTCTGGAATTGTTTTTGAAGAAACCTGTTTTGTATTGTGACAGCTAAACAACAAACGTCTGACCTAAAATTTTGCATTTTTTTCCTTTGCAATTCTGATCTCGTATTTGTTTGCGGCCTGTCGGTACTTTGTCTTGTATGTCAGGATATATGTTTTGTCCTGTGCTAATTACCACCACTTTCTTTCTTAGCGTACAGAGATGAAGAAGACGTTGAAAATCAAATGTGCCAAACTTAGGAACAACGGGTGTAAGAAGTCTTTTCAAGAAAAGCTTGCTTCAGGCTACAAGGTAGTAACTGTTGACTGTTGATAAAGCTAACAGAAAGTAGGAATGTACCAGAAGAGAAACAAGATACATGGGAGCAAGTGATGAATTTTGAAAATTGTGGACAGCGACTTTCCTTTGACATACTTTTGTTTTAAATTTGGTGTAGAATTATCCACCATCATTTTGTTGTGAGTCCGTGCTCTGAAAAGGCCCCATTTCCTTTTAAAGTTTGGGCCATATGGCGCTATGCATGACGGCAACACGATGAACAGAATAGTTTAGATGTGTTCTAACAGTGCCGTTCTACCTCCTCACAAAGTTTTGCGCACCCACGATGTTCCCTTCTATTTTTTATATCTGTAACAACGGGTATCTTCTTGGGTTTTCGTGTCCCTCAAGGTTAGGGACGCTCAATTTTTGACTGACTAAAAGATCTGTGTTTGAATTTAAATACACAATACGAGGAAAGCATCTAGTTGATAGAGAGAGATTTTGACATTTCAGGGTATAGAGCATCTCTCAGAAGCTCCCATCTACAGTGTTTCTGGAGGGGACTATCTAAAGATAGTCGTAGATGACGAGGATGGCCTTTTTGAAGAAGAAGAGGAAACTGGAGTACCAGCTTTGCAACGATGCATGCACGAAGTTGCAGAGAAGAATTTGCGTGGAAAAATTTGGTGGTAAGTACATGTGAACACGTTTCAGTTTATTGGCTTACTATATAATAAATAAATTGACAATAGTGTTTCATATATTCACGAAAAGTGGCGAGGAAACATCTAAAGCCATGAAAGCTTATTGAGTGCTGAAAAACACCTTTGTTCTGGAATAGAACTTAAGTATTACCTTAGTCCGTACTGGCAGTTAAAAGCTGATAATTCTGTTTACACAGCTAACACCAAGTTACTTTAATAGTTTGATTATTCTATATTGAGTTTGAATTTCCCGCATGCTGCCACGTTGATATTTGACGTAAATTGATTGCATTGCCAGGTTCCACTCTTGACGAATACAAATCAGTGATAGTCTGAATTAAATTGGTTGGCGTTAGCCATGTGAAAATAATTATCGAGTTCAACTGCCAATAAGCACTTAGGGAAAGCTGAAGTTGTATTTGAGAGCAAGAGTCACGTTGAACTGAAATGTTTATTATCACTGGAATTTGCTTTGTGCCTTATTGCCTTTCAGTTTGTGTATTTCTCAAGCTTGTGAATAACTGTCAAGTGGAAACTGATTTAAGTTTCGGTTTTCAAGAATACCATCGCCCTTTTCAAGACTTCCAAAACTTTTGAATATCCTTTTTATATACTTCCGAAAACCACAGACAAAACACTGGGAATTATGAGGTTAAATCGTTTGCTGTTTGAAAAAACTTCTATGGAGTTATTAATTCATATTTGCCTTAAACAAATGTCAACGTCTTTTGTGCGATGTGATCGCTAAACGGGCAGTGAAACAGCTCGAGAATGGCAGCGACTGTTTAAGAAGAGTATTTATTCCAGATAAAGACTTTGAAATGCCAAATGATTTAACCCCGTAAACCAATGCTAAATAATTGAATTTTTAAATGTTTTGGCAGATTTTCGTGGAATTTCATTTTCATTATTGCAATCTCCATTTAAATATATTTTCCTAAAAAACGTTTATATTATTTTTTGAACGGAGTTTTTGTCATTTCCAAAGATCTGAAAGATTTTACAAAAGAATTCCAAACGCTTCCCTACATTTCTCAAAACACATTTCTTTTGTTGTAAGTGTTTACGATGTTTGTTTCTTCTTGTTTTTCCATTTTAGCTACTTAACCGATGTCTTCAAGTTTGCCGCGGAGCTGAAAAATGAAAGTGTCCGAATCGAGCAGGTACTGTGTATAAGATTTGCTTACAGGGGTTATAACCATCACTGACGAATTTTCTTGATTTGTGTTCTAATGGTAATTCGATATTAAGAGTATACCATTTTGCCATCTATTCCCACAGCCAGAGTTGCTAAATTTAGCTTTGAAAGACAAGCTTATGTCTTCGTTGGAAAAACAGATACAGGACATCATCACAGTGATGACCAAAACTATTGGGAAAATCAAGGAAGATTTTGCTAAGGACGTTGGTAAAGACTTTGATGAGGCAAATGCAAAGTCTCTAATAGAAAAATGGAAGAAGGTAAGCAAAATCTAGGTAAAGTAACAACGTAGCATTTTTTGAGCCCGGCAACATTTGTACTGAAGAACTACTAATCTGTAGAAGCAAACTACTTGCCTAAAACGAATTAATGAAATATATATGCAGTTGTAGTTCAATATATAATTATACGTGCAAATATTATTCATCATTAAGATATTTCTTTTTGCCAGTTTTTCTCTAACTGGGGCCTAGTCCTCTTCTTGTTTCTGAAGTGGATAACTGGGCCTTTCGTTTTGTATATTTTAATTAAACTTCGCTGTTGCTTTACTGTTTCAAGATCCTTCTTAAACCAAAATTTTGTTGTAATTAATTCAGAAATTTTTTATCCATATTTTATATAAAGTTTTGAAACTTTTAATAATACAATGTAAACTAAATGTTATTCAGCACTGTAAAGCCGCATAGTTTTTAATAAATAGATTTATTATTATTATTATTATTATTATTATTATCATCTTTATTAGTATTATCATTATATCAAGTAAGATAGTGTGGTTTAATTATCTTTGTAGTTGCCACATCAAACCCAGAAGGCAGTGATCCTAAGGAATGGCTATTTTGAAAGGAAATATCGAGCTACAATCAACCTCTACAGTGATGTTGTGGAAAACTCAGTGCAGTGTATCACAGATTGCGGACCAGAACTCGATCATTTACAAGACCAGCTTGAAAACTTTGGAAGAAACTGGATGCAAGAAGAGAATGCGGCATCTGTACTGAAACAGATGTCAGAGAAGCATCCCCATTCAGAAAGGTTTATTTCCCCTAGGAAACTCAGAGATGTGGTAAGCACTATTTTCCTTGCCTATACTAACGTTTGTTCAGTAACTATGCTCACATGGTGGGTCGCTCCTCCTAAAATGGTCTGCAATTGGTCTGGGGTTTAATGGAGCCGAAACCAATTGTAGAATCGTCCACATTTTAGGTATCTAACGACGATCAGTTACTGATTTGCGTTCTAGTTCAGCAACGGTTGTCTGTGCAGTTTTACTATACAGTCTCGTTATTGATACTTGTCAATAAATACTGACGAGGGCTGAAAAATGTGAAACGTGCAGTAAGGGACAGGAAATTGTTAAATAGTTTTTAAAAACGTTTTGTCTCTGACTTCTATCAGTGCGATGTTAAGAAGACGTTCCTCATGGTATTATGCTAGTTACTTTTGTACGAGTGAAAGAAGAGTAAAGTTCTTCACCTTTTTGACTCCGTACGCAGTGTGACTGTGACATCTGGCACCACTTAGATTTTCAAAGTAAATGTAGCAAAGATTTGTTTGGAATAAAATAAACTCCTTCCGAAGTCACTTTAAGATGCATTTACTCGTGAACTATTACCACTTTCGTTGGTTCGGAAAGATGAGCACTATACTTTTTATAATTTATAACTGCAAGTAATAGCTGGCAGTAGCTCATGTCGAAGCATTCTTTTTCAGGGTTTTAAACCGTTGAGGAATCTGAAATCAGATATAAAAGGACTACAAGACCTTGTAACTGAACTGATAACAAAGAAAGTAAAAAAGGAGATTGTGCCATTGTGTGAAGCACATTCAAGGAAAAAGAAAGCAATGCATTTCATTGGTGATGACCTCATGCAGAAGTTGGAGACCTTGAGAGAATGTGTTGAAAGAGCTGCACGAATTCAACTTGATGTGATTGAGGTGAGTGCTAGGTACTGTTAAAACTGCTTGTTTCAGTCGCACAAAATGGGTAACTGTAATTTACTAACTCAGTCAAGAATACTGTATTTACTCGATTAAACTCCGCCCCCGAATAAACGTCGCATCCCTGATCGATGCGGCGTTTATCAGAGGCCATACAATCAAAAAGCAAACACAGTACAGTCTAGCTTAAACAAGCCTCGGATTTTTTCGGCCCTTGATAATGTTTTTCAGTTCAAAGTGACTATACTTCAATGCTCTTCCACTAAGCTCTCTCTCCAAAATTCCGTTGTCAAGGCCGAGAACTTTGCCGGTACAAGACACAGGAGACACTGGTTTCTTCTGATCTTCCTGTACCTTTATCTATTTATATAATTTTCTATGCTTCGTAATTTTTCCGAAATTTGTTGAAAAAATGGGTCAAAAGATTAAAAAAAAATTGTTGTTGTAGTGGCATTCACCAGAAAAGACGCTGGCATCAGCTTCTTTTACTGTCATTGGATAAATGTAGCATTTGAGATAGATTTGTGTAGGAGAATTGCATGTTTTTAGTGCACTTTGGAAAACAGCGTTATCTTTTCCAGAAAATAACCACCTTTTATGAAATGCAAAGCGAGTGCAATTTCAAATTTTACAAGTGTTTTAACTTAAAAGTTCTAAAATAGCACCGAAAGTATGCAGTATAGTATATTAATATTTGTTATTCCATCCCCACTTTTTTCCCGTTTACCGTCGTTTCTGATCATCAAGATTGGTCGGTCGGTCGGTCGGTAAAACTGAAAAGAAGAGCCAAAAAGAGAAAATCCGGGCTAGCTGTACTTATTTTGGCGGAAGTAAAGCCTATATATATGTGCTAGTCTGTGTAAAAAGGATTAAAGCGCTGGTTTCAATTGAAAAAAACGTGACTTAAAATATAAAATATTTTGCAGCTTGCAAAATTGGACCAACCGGTTGTTTGTAAGACTATCCGGCTCGTATTGAAAGTCGATCCAAGGACCAGTTCTCAGAAATGACACTTGTCGATGTACGATTGATGAAAACTGGATGATTATTTAACATTTAACATTTTGTCTTTCATATATTTGCTGTTGTTACTTTTTAGTTTATTTTTGCAAATCTTCAAGTTTTTGGATCGGTCAGACGACGGTATAAACAAAAATGAAAGTGGATAGAACCTAACACTAAAATAGCAAAACGGAAATATTGTCATCTCCAGCCACATTTATACGCAAGCTTCTAGTCGAGGTAACACTTCCCTTTCCTAAAGTAAAACAAGTACATCGTCTGAACATAGATCGGTTTTTGCGATTTTCATTAACTGAAATGTGTTTATTCCGTTTTTAGCAAAACAGCAAGACGGAGCTCGAGAAGTACAAGGAAGGTGTTTTGAATCAGCTAGTTGCCGCTACAACTGCGAACCCTGACCAGAAACCTGCTGCCGGAAGCAGTGCAAGCATTGTCAATAAATTGATCGAGGATATCAACGGGATGTTGTCTGAAGAAACATAAACATACACAGATAAATTCTCAGTAATTGGTAATTGTGCACAGTGCTGTAACAGTGATTGAGAGCACAGCACTGTTACAAAGATTGAGAATACAGTGCTGTGACAGTGATTGAGAGCAATGTGCTGTTACAGTAATTCCGACGACGTTGCTGTCACAGTGATGTGCACACCAGTCGAGCAGTAATGGCAGTTAACAGTTATGTGAAAGAGGTGTTATCATTGCACTAGTGTTTCCTTTTCTTTGCTGTCATAACGTTGTTACGAAAGCAGTCAAAGTGTTGGCACTGAAATCAATGTCACGGTACTATCAGTCTGTTGCTACGGCACTCGCTTTGCATTTTTCAAATTGCACAAATTTTACTATCTTTGTATAAAAAATGGCGAATTTACCGCTGTTACAACGCTGTTGTTGTCAAAGCAGTCAGTAAGTACTGAAACCAATTTAACGGTGCTGTCAATCTGTCCCACTGCTATACTGCACTTGCTTTGCATTTCTAAAATGGAACTCACTTCGTATTTGAAAATGACGAAGTAACTACTGTTGCAGCGCTGTCAGTTGCCATCAATAGCATGTTGGTGTGAACTACAGCATTACGTATGACACTGGAGTCAGTCTCCATCGCTGACACAACGCTGTCAGCTTTAAGCCGTGTAGAATCATTCTTGTTAGATAGAACACGGGAAAACTAGCTTTTAAAAAAAGTCTTGATTTTCTGCGTCGTTGATTAAGCCAATGTGTGCTTTGATCAGCAAGAGTTGATATGGCATGTTTTTGCCGTACGGCCAACTTTCCGCTCAACCTTACGACGAAAACATACCATATCAGCTCTTTTTTATCATACTACACATGTGCTAGATGGAATCTTTTCATGCTGCAGGTTTTTTTCTTACAAGGTTTCACATCCCAAATGGGAATTGAAGCTCTCCATTCTTACAGGTTTCCGTAGATAACCTGTAAGTTTGTTTAGGTCTGACTAGTGGGTTGTTATGTTTAGATGCTCTCTAAGAGTAAACTTTAAATCCTGCGTCTATTAATTGATAATTAACTTTTAGTTTATATATTTAATTTTATACATTGTACGCAAGAGTTTTTATTAAAAATTTGCCTATACAAAGATACATGAAAAGGTAGAATGTTTTGTAAGTCTCGCAGTTTTGATGAATTGTCAAGTTGCTTAACGAAAAGGTTTTCATTTTTAATCTACCGTCATAAGCAAGTTGTGAATAATTTTAATATGTAGGGTGCTTAGTATAGTTGTATAGATATATAGAAGGAAAAAGTAAAGAAATTCACAAAGGCTGCTGAAACGAGGGTCATCTAAAACCGGATGCAGGATTGTGTTAAAGAGCGTGACAAATTTTAGTGCCTGTTTTCTGAGTTTTTTTGTAAATGTTGATTCTTCCTCTATTTTTGTAATATGAATAAAAGTAAGCAGTCAATGTTTGTAACGATTTTTTAGCCATAACGAAGACACAAGCATAAAAGTTAACATGAGAAATAAAAAAACGTAGGTTTTTGCTGTTCTGTGCATCTCCTCAAATCCCTGCTTCTTCTGGGTGGCGTCCATGGAAGTATTGTTTTCAACAAACAAGACCTATGTCGTCAGTGCACAACTAAATCCGAAAGCCAAGTGTTCGTAAACGCTAAAAACGTTAAACCCATACATCATTTTTATGAGTAAGTTAAATTTTCCAAGTTAGATAAATTTGTTGGGCGTTTCTCACTTCTCCATCCAACCATTTTCTCTTCGCACAGCCTGTATAGCCAAGCTAACTTCTACGACATACCTCTAATGAGCACAAGGGAACATCATTTTCTATATTACATCGAGTGCGCAAAGCTTTGAAAATCCAGCTTTTTTCATTCCATATATCTAGTTTTTCTCAGGGAAAAATCCAGGCCAAGTCTCTAGGCATTTTTGATGATATGAGAGATTAGAGGTTTTCCGTCTTCGGGATCCTGATTATACGCACAGCCTGTAGCCAAAGCCAACTTTAATGACATACCGGAATCTTAACTATTTTTATCTCGAACAAGCACAAACCAACATAATTCTCTGGCTTACATCAAGTTCGCAAACCATTTCTAGCTTTTCCTGAGGAAACATCTAAGCCAAGTATCTACTGGTGATGTTATGAGAGATTGTGGGGGCTTTCCGTCCGTGAGGTCCTGATTACCCTGGGTGTTAGAGGGCAGCTCTCATGTCTGTGTCTTAACCTTGCCCAAAGAGTTTGAACCCAAAAGGCGATCCCTCTTTACCACAGTCGAGGCATGGGCGCGAATGGTATTCTCTGGTACCCAGGGTAGCTCCTGATATATTTGATTTTCAACAAGGTCTCATTTCTTATCACGATCTCGAAACTGAGAAAAATTAAAAAGTAAACTTGGGTGGACTGGGTTTGAGATTGCTAAACATGTCCTGGATTGGTCTCGTTCTCCCCTTGCTACTGTGGTTGCCTCGGTAGCTCAGATCAGGAGTTGGTTGGAGACTTGGAGCGCCTGCCATAAAGTTGGGGTGTTGTTGGCTCAATTGCTCGGTGTAATCGGCGCTGGGAGCATTTTTTCTTTCTCGGTTTCTCTTACATTCTTCTCTGGTCGCATGTCAAAGTTAACCTCTGATGATGATCATCATATGTTGATAAGAGAAAAGCGTAATGATGCCAAAGTTTTTTCTTGTGTGTGTGGAAAAGTTTTTGTTAAATGTTTGCAATATTAGTCGCGGTAAGGCCTGTTTCAAACTATCGCACTAAAGTCGAATTTAATTCGGTCGATATTAATTGAAGTCGTTAAACTTTATTGTAAATTCAAGTTCAAAACGAACTATGGAAATCTGAAGAGTTTAGTCAGTGTATGAATGTTAACTCATTTACGACAAATTGCGTTCATCTAACTTTCAAAATTTGTTTAGAAGAACAGTTTCTCTCAAGTTTAACGGCCTCAATCAAATTCGACTGAATCAAATTGGACTGAAATGCGCGTCTGAAGCAGGCAAGTGAAAAGCAGTGAAATAAAAACTGTCATCTATGCTGAGAAAATTTAGATGAAATAAATGATCAAAATGAAAATACTGCATGTGATCTTTTATTATACGTACTGTTTTCATCAAATCCTTGTTGGACCAGAATACTTCCCGGTAAGTGAAAGGTTTGAGACGTAAGGCCCTGTTTACATGGAAAGAGGGTGCCTCTGGGGAAAGGGGCACCCCACCTAGTAGGGTTGAAGATAGAGCGGTTTCTACATGCAAGGTAGGGGCACCCTCCCCTCTAGGGCCAAGAGCTAGTTTAGCGTACAGAGAAGCAAGATCTGCCT
>JAOEHT020031254.1:0-14392 GCA_025448195.2 Parazoanthus atlanticus | reverse complement strand
ATAATGATTTCGATAATGATTTTGATAATGTTGATAATAATAATGATAATGATAATGGTATTGATATTGATCATTGATAATGATAATGACAATGATTTTGATAATGATTTTGATAATGATAATAATAATGATAATGATAATGGTATTGATATTGATATTGATATTGATAATGATAATGATAATGATAATAATAATAATAATAATAATGATAATAATAATGGGTTGGTAATGATAATGATAATGGTATTGATATTGATAATGATAATGACAACGATAACGATAATGATAATGATAATGATAATGACAATGATAATAAGTGTGATAATAACGGGCTACTAACAGTTCCACGAATTGGCTCCGCTTCTACAATTAATACAAAATATTAGATTATGATGTCTAAATATTGATAAAGAGTACAGCAAACTAACAGTGTAACCCACTAAACTAAGCAAGTAAATTAAGGCAGTCATAAACGGCATAAAAGTCTTCCAGGGACATTTGCTTTAAAATGAGTTTTGGCCAGGCGGCAGAACTCAGGAAAAACTTTTCATATTTTGAGAGAAACTGTTGAATAGAGAGAGAGGAGGCAGAATCTTCGAATCTTGCAGTTGCCAGTGAGATATTGACACTGAAACTATTTGACAAGTGAAGTTTCCAGGAGGGTTTGCATTCATCAGCTTTTTCCAGAAATCTATTATGTAGAGGCTACAAAACTCAGAACATCAAACTTCGAATTATTTATGGGGAGCATGACCCCAGATCTCCTCCCTTCTTTCCTAGCGACTTGAGCTTTCGGCGCTCAAAAAAATTTGAAAGCCTGTTAGTTTTCTCCATGGATCCGTGCCTCTAAGTGTGTTGACTCCCCTTCGCCGGAATTTTGCATTTCTCTTCTTGAACTAGTCTCTTTTTTCTCGTCTCTACACAGATTCCAGGAGTACAAAAGTATGGCGAGAACAGAGCAAAACTCTCCGCTGTTAACTACGACTGTGAGATGGCAGGCGAAGAAGCAACAAGAATCTGGTTTGGCCAGGAAAACCAGTACAGCTACTCGGACCCAAGACTGAACAGTAACACAGACTCCTTCACTCAGATAATCTGGAAGGGCACAAAAGAGTTGGGAATGGGATGTGCGCAAAGAAAAGGCTCTGTAACAAATGAGATATATGTTGTGGCTCTGTATAGCCCGCCCGGGAACTCGCCAAAAGGACTGAGAACGAATGTCCTCAGTCGAAAGAGTAACTTTGGCGATGTTTACGCCTCAATCTTCCGACGAAGGGACGAACTTGCTGGTGTCACGAAAGACTAGTGACGAAGGACCAACCTTGCTGGTATCAAGAAAGACTGGCATGTGCAGCGGGAATCATATGCGGGGTCATGGCGAAGGAGAAAGTGATATACACTGTTTTCGGCGTGTGCCAGTCACATGAAAGGAAACTGAACTGCTAATAATAATAATAATATAATTAATATTAAGTTGTACAGTTATTGTCATTATGCACTCTATTAACATTATTGTTATTAATAATCATATTATTGACTATTATTGTTATTATCTCACCTACTATTATTATTATTCTTATTGTTATTATTACCAAAAATTAAATAGAGAAGATAAAAACAATAATAGTTTGTAATAATATTATTAAAAGCACTAATATTAATGATAATAATAACAATAATAAAGTACATAATAACAATAATTATTATTAATAATAACAATGATAAATAATAATCAAAATAATAATGATGATGATGATGATGATAACAGTATAATAACAGTCATAATATTAACAATGGGTTGTATAACAGATCCATCAAGTGGCTTCACCCTGTTAAAGATTTTGGAAATAAGGAGAGTTAGAAGAAAGTAAGTCAGTAAACCTTTCTATAAACAGGGCGGTTATTTCGGATTTACCTGAATCAAAACTGTTATCGACAGAAGCCCTGGATTATAACAATACTATATTAGCTAATTAGCTAATGCGGTCGAAATAAGCATGATCGAATGGATGAGAAGAACCACATTCCGAGGCTAAACAGTTTCAATTAATCATGATTGAAAAACAATTCATAGTTATAATTTAAGTACACTGACTGGCTTAAACCTGTATAAACAATTTCTTGTTACACATTCGAATGCTTCACTCAGAAACCGCAAAATCCTATTTAAGTCGAACAAGGTTAACATTAGACTGCAAGCAGTCTCTTCCTATTCCTCGGAATCAATCGAGAAAACACAAAAATCGAGCGGCGAAGCGACTGCGAGCCACGAGTTAGTGTTTGTTATGAACGCGATAAAGAATAAAAGCATAATCTTACTTAATATAAAATGGTTTGAGAAACTTTCTTGAAAAACTATAAAATGTCATTGGCAATGTGCCTTCGCACACACAGTGCAACAATTGCACATAATATTGCGCGCATGTGTTGCAATTAGTGTAGCGTATACGATGGAACTTGTTGAAGTTCTTGTAGAATCGGATTCTACTTTTGCAATATTGCACGCAATAATTTCAGAGGGTGATACACGATGCAATCTCCCCGTTGAAAATTCAATTTAGGGTCTGACAGAGGAGATTCTCTGACATGACAGCATGATCTCAGAAAGAAAATAATGTACAATGGATACTAAGCATTGAAAGGGCAGCCAAAAGTACATAAAAAAGCGCTAAAACATTTGAATTTTACTGCTCGATGTCTTCACTAAGGGTACAGAGAGCAAAGAGAGCGAGGTCGGTCCGATAGATTAACACGCCCGAACAACATCTTACATAAGTTATAACTTATATATAGAGTATGATATAAATACGGATTTTTAATTGTCTGCAGAAGCTCACATGAGTTTCTGTTGCTGTTTCTTAAACTTGTCTTTTTTGTCATTTTTAACCAGGTTTAATGGAAGTATAAATTAAAATGCAAGGTTTATGCATTTTGTCGTTATAAGTGCTTGTTTCTCTCTCGGGAATATTCGACACTAGATATACTTAGATAGATGAATACCCAAATGTAATGACGTCACAAGACATACACTGACTATTGTCGGCAAACCTATTAGTATGAAGACGTGTTCAAGAACTTGTTTTTGGAAAGTCTAGATCTTGTCTTGTTTTAGCCATGCAAGAACGGTACCGAAAGAGATAGAGAACAAAAACCTATAACAAAGAAACTGGCCGAGTTTCATAACCATTTCGCTCTATTAACTATGTTTTAGCCAAGAACGGTACCGATGTCAAACCTTCTTTCACTTTCAATGTCTCTGTTTGATGCAGTGGTTTTTCTTGGCTGTTCAATTCGTTGAGCAAGAAAACTCACATCCAATATTGTCTTTCATTAACGTCATCGAGCCTGGTAAAAGCTATATTTGTAGAGGGTCGAGTCTTGTTTAAGTTCTGCAAGCTTCTGTAACGGACGCTGTTTAGAAATATTTGAATACGTAAGAATATGATAGATAATAAGTAAGAATAAGTATAGTTAATTAAAACACGCAAGACTAGGTTAAAAAGGCTCCGATTTATAAAACACTTCTTGAATCACTCAGTTCTGACTCTTGGTAGCAGGTATTCATAGCTGCAATGCCCTTTCACGCCTTGGGGGCAGTAATTCTGTCTCCCTGAAGTGATTTTGTTCCAGAGCATGTGGTCTTTTTATTGGATAATATCTAGTTTTAATTGATTTCTTTTTTTGGACATATCCAAATCGATCTATTTCTTTTTTTTAACATATCCATATCTAAATGTTCGGCTGAGTGAGCTGCAGATACCCATTAGGCCATAAGTTCTGCGCCGAACATAAAATGGGAAACAATTTATAAAGTTGTTGAATTGGATGTCTATTTTCTTTGCATTGAAGAAATGACAGACAGGATTGGACTTCACTCATTCCTATTACCTCTATTTACCAGACGTTAGCGGGGGCAGATCCAGAAATTTCGGAAAGGGTGAGGGGCGAACCCGCAATTCTGGAAAGGGGGGGGGGGCAAATCGTATCTGTGCTCCAAAACACGTTTTTTCGGTGTTTTTTTTAAAAAATGTTTCCAAAATTGCCGACGAAATGAGGGCCCGGTCCCTGTCGGCCCCTCCCTTAAATCCGCCTCTGGTTAGGAGGTTAAATGTGAATAGGCTTACAGCACATGATGATGACCAGGGAAGGTATAGCGACTAAACAAAATTCAAACGAGAGCTGATGTGCTGCATGCTTGGGTGTTAGTTGTGACCTTCCAGTTTATTGTCGGTTGTTTAAGTCCAGAATTACAGTTATTTTAACAAAAGTTTATACTGTGTATTATTGAACGCACAACCGAAATTTCAACGACAGCTCAGCGGCTAAAGTTTAAGCTCTGTGCACAATGTATATGAAGAAGATTTTTGAAAAAAATTGGCTCCAATTTGGTAAGTGATGTGCTGTTCGATTCTCAAATTCTGGACCCCGTTCGGGAATACATTTTCCTTATTTTCTCCCAATTTTTATACTCCGTAGTAGAAATATTAAAATGTCCGCGGTCCAAAAGCATAATTTTGATTGCAGTCGTCACCCCGTTTGGATTAGCCCGATCAAAATATAAAAATCCAGACCCCGCTGGGAGGCATACTTGAAATTGGAGTACTCCACCGAACCCCGGGCATAAATTCTCTTAAACTATGACAGCAGCGTTCTATAGTGGACTAGTAGTAGTGAACAGGGAGTTCTTTCATCTCGCATGTGTCCGATAAATTGATAAGACTGTAAATTTACCTTGTGTTAGACTGCTCTTGTTATTCGACCGTCAGGCCGCGTGGTCTTGTTTATTGTAGGTCTGAGTACGAGAATTCAAAGCTGTAACTGATGCGACTGATTCCAAACGTATCGGCCCGAACAATTCCGCTCGGTCGCAGACCCCAAGACTAGAGCGCTCGGTGTATTGATTTAAAAAAGCGCTTGCAAAACATGAAAATTATTGGACGCATGCGAGATGTAAGTGGCAAAGAATGAACCACGATGTATTCATCATTTGGAGATTTTGTGTGAGCTGTTGTTCCTTGTCGCCAAATCCGACAAATCTGTTTCGTTTTGTATCAAGGTAACTACGACACTTCTAAACGGGAGGGGAAAATCTCGAAAAAGCATAGGCGAGAACTTATTGGTCGAGAGCTGCTTACGATTGCGTACGATAAGTTAGCTGACGCGACGAAATTATCCATTTTTATTGGTCTGTTTTCATTCTTGTTTGAAAATCCTGAAGATAACAACGTTTTTATCGTTTTATGAGAATTTTTTTTTTCATTCTTAAAGAAAAATTAGAATAATCACAACATCAAACTTTTTAAATCGACTTCTCTGGTGTCAAAGGTCAGATTGTCAATTACAGCATACGGTTTTCGTAAATATATGTAGTATACACAAACCATATCGTCATTTATTCCCACGATCGCGAGTTGATAGTTTCTTCGCGTCAGCTCAATAATCGGCAGCAATCGGAAGCAATTCTCGACCAATAAAAGATTTTTGCCTTTGTTAATATGTCAAAATCGCAATACGCTTGACCACAAGAACCCGCTGAGCAGTAAAACGTGGGCTCGAGGGTTAAGATCGTAGAAAAAATCTGATATTGTATCCCATCTGTGATTATTATTCATTCACGGTTGACTCTCATCTCCATTAGCGTGTAATTTGGTCAGTGACTTAGAAACAAATGGACACCCTAAAACGGCCCACAAGCAATTGATAAAACATCCTCTGGTTAATCAATTATTGATTTGAATGAATCTAGCTGAAAATAACTTATTTTGTTTTTCGACCTTTGTATTTTAGCAAAACAGAACTGGATAAACATGAATGGTATTTAGTAACTGGCCTCCCCTTGAAGACTGCTCCTGATTTGTAGGTAAGGGTAAGTTTCTTTAGTTGGCAACATGCAGTTCTTTTTGTTTGTCACTGAGTGCAGGTGACAATTTAAAAGACTCTCTTCTTAACGGACGGTATTATCATTTTAAAATCTAACTTAAACAAATCTAACTCGTAACTAATTTGTGAAAAAAAAAAATTTGTTGCAGAATAACATGCAGTTTGCGGATCCTAGGAACCTCTTAGTGCCACTATGAAACCAGCCGTTGGAATTTTGTTAGTCGTAGCACTTCTCGCGTGCCCAGGTACGATACAAGAGCTTATAACACCTTATACCGTGCGATGTGTGTAACATTAGTTATGAAACTGTATCTTTGTGAGCCTATTGCTTCTCAGTCCCATCACGGTCATGTGTACTGAGCAGCCCAAACCTCTCACATTCCGAACCAAACCTCGATCATTCCCGCCCGGTATATCACGAAATGCGATTAGAGTATCAGTATTATCTTTTCGCCGTTTATGATTCATAGCCGGGCTAAACCTTATTACACTGGGCTCTGTACTGGCGCCTCAGACATACAGATTAGTCAACCTCGCTTTCGATGTTTATATCGAGTTGTGATACATAGATTATGATTCATACATTTGAATCAAACAGATAGTACATTGTTGCTAGTATAACTTACAACAAAAGGCGTTTTGTTTAAAGCTTTCGGCTTACCAGCCATGGGAACTAAATCTGAAATCCGAATATTGTGCCAAATGTGGCCTTTACACTACAAGTGAACCGTTATGAATGTAACTTTGATATTTTTCCTAGAAATAGCGGAGGGCTTGTAGGGCCTATCTATATATAGATTGAGTAAAATCTCAACTCTATGCTGTTACTGAACCATTACTAACTGAATTAAATCGTAGCTTAGATATTTTGTTGTTTTCCAGTCATAAGGATCACATTTATAAATACGCTGAGCCCCTAACGCAGTACCGAACTACTGATCACTTGTCTATTGCCTCTTTCAAATTGTGCTGTTTCCCATGTAGCCAGGGAGCTTGTATTTTTTTGGGTTTTTTTAACAACTTTATTGGGCACTGGTGAACAGAGGGAAAAAAGTGGTTACATTTGCAATAAAACGGTAAAACACCCAAAAGGGACAGAGCGCGAACGGGACACGAAATCCCATGCAAGATGCAGCCCTATCAGTGTTGAAAGAAAAACGTAGTACATAAGAGTTAAGAGTACATAAAAATTAAATAAATGTTACAGAGCACTTAAAAGGAATTACTAGGGTCGGTGGCAGGAACAGTCAGGAATAATGTCCAGCAATGAGTACAGTTTACATCAAAGGTGGAGATTAGGAGATTGTTATATTTGGACTGCAGAAATCGTTTGAATGATAGGGTACTGATAAAACTGGTGGGAGGCGTGTCTTTGACGATTAAGTTCCAGAGTTTGTAGGGACAAACCTAAATAGATTGTGGTTTAATCAACAAGTGTTTATTCGGTATAAACATGTTCCGTCGTGAGGTTGGGCGGAAAGCCGACCCTTCGAACGTTAGCCCTTCGTCAGAACAAATGATCAAGAAGATTAAGCCAAATTTCTGGAATGTAGTATATTATTTACTGATTTGTTAACTCACACTATCCAAGACTATCATATTTTACATGATTTAATTCATTCTTTCCTAGCTATTGAGATCCAAGCCTCGCAAACTCTGAAAAGAGAAAGAAAAGGAATTCAACTGGAGACTGCGTATGTGGTGAGGAAAACAGCGAGAAGAAAACCACATTATGCAGGTAGAGAACAATGGGAGGGAGTGGATTATTTTTATTGGGGGAGGGAAGCAAAGATTCATTTCGGAGGGGAGCCGGATGTGTATTTGCGTTACTAATCTTTAATTTATGTTATGGTCTGTTGGAATTGTGTTAGTTCTAATTAGCGGGCTTCCACTCACCCTTTGTTGGTCAGTTAACACCAACCAAACTCACCCCTACCCCCACCCCCATCCCCAACTTCAACCTATTTGAACTTATCATCTACTCGTTTCGTCCTTAAGTCTTGCCATACCTTTTGAGGTTTATCTAACCAACGTAACAAATGTGTTATTACATTTGAAAAACAAACAAAGAAGAGCAGCTTCGAAGAGAACTCATTCACCTGAAGAACACAATAGACTGTTTGTCTTCACTTTTGTTAACTGTAGGCAGTTGTGGCAAAGAGATTAATTCTTTGACACCGACTTCATTCCTGTAGTGATTGTCGGCAGTAGTGGTAAAAGTGTTATCGGCCCAGCCTTACCGGAACCTCAGGGAGGCGAAGTACACAAGGTGGAAGGCTTCATAATAAAGAATGACAACACCGTTAAGACAGCCGGTAGGTTGGCATATAACGCCCCAAGCCCATTTATATAGAAAGTGTCTAACCAAAATAACGACGGCTGAAACAAACTAAATCCCTCAAGTGTTCGTTTATATGTTAGCAATTTTCACAAGGTTGTAGGACTGTATTACAGCTATGCAATTTCATGATTGTTCATTGAATTTCCATAGCAACCACGCCAATCAACAATAACAATACTTCATTGCTCTAACAAAAATCGTTTTATAGTTTTTCCGACCAGTCAAAATGGCCGATCAGTCTCTAAATGTGTATTAAATTATAATAATAATAATAATAATAATAATTAATAATAATTTATTGGATTTATATTGCGCAATTATCAATCAGAAATTTTCAATTTCATAAATTATTGTACAAAACCAAAATATAAAAATATTTCTTTTAGCAACATACAATTTTGTTCAATTCAACACAACTAAATCTATGAACAAGAGAAATCTGACAAACGATAAACAGCTAGGAATGTAATCACCCTATAAGAAACAAATGTCTAGTTTCTTAGGACTCTATTGTCATAAATATCTGGTTTTGCACAGTTTACTTTTATTTTTCTATTTTCTAATTTAGTAGAAGCTCAAAAAGAGTTATCGACCAGCTCTGAGAAGTTATGGTATTTCTAAAAATGTTTTGGTGGTAATGGTTGCCATAGGTACAAGCGCAGAGTATTCTTCATTACGTAAACCCAACCACAATCATTTGATCAATATCTGAACTGGATATAAACTCATTATGAAGTTTTCTATTGAGTTGTTACCAAATAAGGGCAGATCCCTTTTAGAATTATGTTGCTGTAATAGGCATATCTTCTCGTTTTCCCCTTTTCAATTGACCAGAAAATCGAGCTGGCTGCGCAGGCTAGATGAAAATGCTATTATATTATGTACAGTAGTTTAGTAAACTGTTTACGATATTCGATAAGAAATAGAAGTTAACCAATTAGTGAAACACACTATAATTTATGGACTAATTTTAGCTAAATATGTGCTAGAAAATTTCTCATTATTGCGAAGCCAACCTTTTAATGCTCCCTCACTCGTTCATATACACAGATGATGTCAAAACTTTCGCTCGGTCCGCCCTCATTACTCACAACCAATACCGCATGCGCCACCACGCTCCTAAGCTCCGCTGGTCCGACCAACTAGCATCGCAGGCACAGCAGATTGCCTCAAAGCTTTTGAAACAAGAACAAAACAGTTACAGGCGAAACAGAATCTACAACAACGAGCCTGACACCGTCGGCGAAAACGTGGAAAAGTTTACAAGCGTGGAATACGGCTGCGACAGAGCGGGATTCGAGGCCACGCGTAGGTGGTACGCGCAGGGAGATAACTACAGCTACAACTACCCTCACGTTACCGACCAGACAAATTCATTCACACAGCTGGTGTGGAAGAATTCTCAGTATTTGGGGATGGGATGCGCTTCCAGAAAGGGCCTGTTGACGAATGATATATACGTGGTAGCACTGTACAGCCCGCCCGGGAATGTTGGGGATGCAGTGACCCGGAATGTGATCAAACCCGGGGATGGTCCCAGCTCGTCTGATCTGTACTCCAGCGTGTTCAGAAGACGATAGATAATTCTACGCCTTGTAAAACATTGATTTTAGCTATTCAAAACTGTTAAAGAAATGATTATAGCACTCTGAGCAACTATACGTATAAGCTTTACAGTACACAAAATCCAAAACACAAAAACATACGATTTTTGTATACAACAACATTTTAGCTGAACCAAAATCCAAATGTGTTCTCCTTTAGTTTTATGGATATTCTATGCCTGCGCATGAAAAATAAGACGCTCCACTCTTAATTCAGCTGATCAATTTTTATGACACTCATTTTATCGAGACTGAAGAAACTGTGGTCTTTCTCTATTCCTCCCACCTCCCCTCGCCCCCTGAAAAATGTATAACCATGTAGTCCGGTGTCGAAGCTCGATCAACAAGTTCGCAGTTAACATATTCTGCCACTTTTCACCTCGATTTCAGAGAATAATTGTTAAATATACAAGAAGGAAAATATTTTGTGTGCATGTATGAGAAGGCTCGTCCAGTAAAAATGAAGGTCACTATGTTGCGATCTTACAAAATCATGCAGTTACAATTTGAGGAGAAAGAGTTTGTTTTGTTTTCTAAAAATCTTAATAGTCATGCTGGTTTTGATTTCTAAGGGCGAACAAAACTTAGGTGGTAATTTACATAATCGTCTCTAGCTTCCTTCGTTTTGATATCCTCTAAAAGTAAAATGCTCTTGAATTGACAACTTTGTGTTTCCAGAATCTACTTTGATCTGGTGTTTGCTAAAGCACCATCTGAAGCGGTTGACTTTAGTTTTTATATTTTTGGTAATTCAAATACGTTTTGATATTATACTCACACACGAATGAAGGACGTACATGTTATGTTCTCTTAGGTAGGGCTTGCTGCGTGTAAGTTTCGTCAAATATGTCATGCACGAGGAGCTAAGGAAACTAACTGTTGCGCAATGTTATGTGTTCGACTGATTTTGATCTATGTAAGAGCTGTAAATCAAGAAACTGCAAACCAATTTCACGAGTAATTCTTATACAGTCACTCTCTCGCTTTGTTGGTTTTGGGTGGTAGGGTAATTTGGCAAAGTTTAGTTCATAAATTATTTGTATAACTAAATCAATTTTATTTCAAACTGTTATTAAGAAATGTCAATAAATGGAAATAGCGCGGATCTAAATGAAGATGCTTTCGTACCTATTTTAAGGATATCTTGAATTTCCCAATAAATGAATGGGTGTGAACAAAACTACAGGGAATTTAGAATGGCCTGCACGAGTCTCATTCTTAAAATGCCGGCCAACTTTTGTCATGAAGAAAACTTGCTTTTGTTGTAGAAATTGACAAAAAGGTTTTACATATCATAATCAAATCAAAGTTTCGACTCTCCTTGAACTGTCCGTGATGTCAACTGTTCCATAGTGATAGAAAACTGAATTTTATTCCTTGCTTAATATACCGCAAATAACTAGAGCCATCAATAAAAAATCAAAGGGACTCAGTCTTTGCTCTCTAAGTCAGTCTTTTAAAACTTTAAAGAATGTTTTGTTTGAAAAAAGGCAGAAACTGCTATGGACGAGGACACCTAGAAGAAATCTATTTATTTCATAGTAAATATTCTTTATAAATGAAAAATGTCGTGTGTCAGAAGACGTGCCTATCATCGGGCTACATTGGGAAAAATGTATGAATTCCTACAAATTCCAATTCCGGAAACATTAACTTGACGTAGAGGCTTAATGCGAGCGAAAAACAGCCAGTTTTAAAAACGTGGCATGAAGCCACGATGTCAAGTTTATATTAGCAGGAGGTAATACTGCATCCGAAAACACGGCGCTAGATCTGTCGTATTTATAAGTTTGATTCACTCAAATTCCCAATAAGCCTCAGTATGCGGTCTAATTACACTTTTGCCCCCCCCCCCTGGCACCCCACTTCTATCTCACTATATTCAACAGTGATATATCGTCTTAGAAAATGCAAATCCAAACTACCTAATACGGTAAGTCTATTGAAAAAAATTCTTCAGAAAGTGGTAGCAACACAAGTTTTGTTTTATGAGGGTCACCAATTGTACTTTGTTTGTTGTTCAGCAAGGTTTAAAAATGTGTTAAATAAAGCATGCAGTTGGTTAATGCAAACATTTGAGGTCCAAAAACCCAACGGAGTCTAACTACAAATGTTACGTCACGGTTAGTCAAGAAGGAAAACCACACGAGACAATTTACTTTAAAACTTATTTATTTTTGTAATTTTTTGATTGCTTGTCTATAAACTACAAACAAACTTTTTCTTAAGTATCTGCGATGACAGTATTTGTCCAATTGGCAGTAAAGCTTTATTCTCTTATACTTTCTCTGAAAACTAGCAGCGACGTTTTAATCTTAGGGTTGGCGAACAGCAGTTTTAGCTACGATGTTGGAATGTCCTTCCAGTGTTCTAATGAAAGCTTTCCTTTAGTAAGTAGGTTGGTATTTTGCTTTAAATCCTTTCTTGGTAACACTGCCGTCGGATTTAAAGGTGATGAACATCGAACCACTGTTGGCTATGATGACTGACAGTTGGTCTGTTTCTGCCACAGAACTTGCCAAGAAGAGGAGAGCTTGCCGTCACACCATCTCTCACCTCAACATAGTCAAAGCGGCAATTAGGTGGAATTCCTTCAAGCTCGAAATCGTGGAAGGTCAGTTTAACCGAATAGCCTCTGGGCACGTGGAGCTTCCAGACACAGAGCTGGTTGTTGCCATAGTTACTTGGATAATGCGGACTGGAGACGTAGCTAATATGGTGCTGGGACCTGCACGCGCTAGCGCGGCCAGCGATGGTGCGGAGCCTGGGCACTTGGCTTGAAAGAGAGAAGTTTTAAAATATGTCAAGGGAATGCTACTTGTTTATATTGGGAACAGCAGACATACGACTTTACAATCAAGTATAAATTATATCTGATTGAATTAAGATTGTCTCGTCCATTCTGCATTAAGTTGTTCTTAGTGGCATTTGAGCAAGTCCGCTTTTACATAAAATATTTACAACTTATTATGCTCAAATATTAAAGTGGTGACTGGTTTAGATTTAAATGATTTGCCCAAGTTTAACTTTCAAATTTAAAACCGTTTATATTTCCTTAGTGTTTAACATCCAACAGTTCCTTAGTTTTTGACATCTAACAATTCCTTAGTACTCGACATCCCATACTTCCTTAGTTCTCGTCATCCCACAGTTCCCTTGGGGTCGGAATGTGTGTGAGTACTTAAACAACATTTCTTGAGATATTTCTACGCAAATATATTTTCTTAGAACAGTAAAATGAGAGAGAGAGATTAATGGTGAAAACAAAATATTGCGAAGGACATAGTAATTAACACATAGACGCATAATGTTTTCTCTCTTCCACAGAGACAATCACACACACTGCACAAAAACTACTCTGGAACATTAAGAAAATCATGATTAGATACAAACTCAAGAAGAGACGGAATAGCTATACAAAACTTTCACAGAACAGACAAAAAAACTGTTTTCTAATAAAAGAGAGCGACATTCGCATGGGCACAGAATCCCATTGAAACAATTACAGACAAACAAGCAGTTCCTATAGTGTACCTACCAATTGCTGGTGAAACTGCTTTGTATATTGCCATAAATCCTCTCTTCGTAACACTATGGTCCGTTACGAGAGTAATACGAAGTGAACTGTAGGTGGAAATAATGGGAGGTGGTTTGGTGGCTCCACAGAACTTGCCAAGAAGATTGAGACCGCTTCTCACCTCAACGTAATCGTATCTGCATTGAGAATGAGGCTCCAAGAGGAAGTCGAGGAATTCTAGCTCCACACTCATCTGATTTGGCACGCCAATCTCCCAAACACACCGCATGTTGTTGTAGTAATTACGGGGATAATTTGGACCCTGACCCTAACCCTAACCCTAACTGCATTGCAAAATATGATATTGTAATTTGACTGGAAACTTGGTTGCCTCAGGATTTCCCAGTAAATATCACAGGATACTACAGTTTTTCAACATATAGACAAAAAAATCAGAAAGCCAAGCGATGCTCGGGGTGTTGACTATTCTCATAGAACAATAATTGAGAAAAGGAGTTAAAGTTCTTCCAGTTTCAAGCGAATTTTTTGTTTGGTTTAAGTTAGACAAATCCTTTTTTTAATATGTGTAAAGATGTTTTTGTTTGCGCAACTTACATCCCGTCAAAGGGTTCAAGTATTTACTTACGCCGAAATGAAGTTTCTTCCAAATATTAGAAAGTCAGTTACTAACATTTTGTAATCTGCTCGCGTGGATATTTAAGAGCGCCTGTCTGTAATTATCCACTAAGTCGGGCAATTTTGAAAAAATCAAATCTTTCAAACTTTGTCAGATGAAAGGTCTAGGGGATTTATTTTTACTGAACTAATATCAGATGTAACAATATGAACCGGCTCCGTTAATTCTACGTTCTTATTACACCCATTTTGAGTGGATTCGAAGCCTCCGCAGATGTGCAACTTGTCCAACTTTAACCGGCTCTCGCAGAACTCCAAGAGCATTAAACAGCAATCCAACTGCACATCCTAATACAATGTCATTAACACTTCAATCTGCTATAAGTCGTTTTAAAACACGTTTCTTGGATATAA
>JAOEHT020031148.1:0-14397 GCA_025448195.2 Parazoanthus atlanticus | reverse complement strand
TCAAAATATATATAATAATGTGGAATCCCTCAAGTTTTCTTTAGATAACCTAAGGTAAAATTAGAGAGGTTGACTCTTTTGGAAATAAGATAGCAAAACGGCAAACACGTCTTCGACTATTTCTCTTTAAATAATTTCAAAGGTTTTATTCCTTTTTTTCAACATTTGTTCCTTCAGGGACAAATACAGTAAATCATTGAATTCCAAATTGTATTTTCATCATGTACACCTTCCTCAGTGTTTTTCCTTAGAAACAAAAAGAGTGGAATTTAACCGGGTAAGAAACGCCTTCACCAAAGGCGGCCAGACTGCTTCTTAAAAAATATTTTAAAGTTCTGACACGCCTAAACAAGAGATATCTATTTAACTTATAATTCATTAGTGGAATTCACATGATGTTTCTGTTTTTCTCTCTTTCGGCAATTTTTTCAGGGACGTCAAACTAAGAACGCCGCCGACCAACTTTCTTACTAAAAGTCATTCATTTTTTACCTTAATATACGAGTAACCTAAATACAGCAACTTAAGACCAAGAAAGTGGTGGTGGTGTCTCTATAAGAGGTCATTAGTTTTAATATTTCGCCGCCTTTCTGTATCTTGACTTAATTTAACCCGCTTCGCTGGTCATCAAATACGGTGTTAATAGAGTTGCATTTTTTCAATTTTCTAATTTTATCCTAATTCTTGGATGTTGATCTACCCTTTACCCATGTTTATCTTCATAAACGATTTTTAGTGAAAGGGAGAGCTGGTAAAGTAGCCACCGCGCCGGGAATGGAGTTCTAAGCCACGCTAAAGTGTTTCCAACTTTGCTTTTTGTTATGAAACAACAGCTAGGCAAATATCTGTAAAATTAAATGTATACTAACTCGTCCGGGTTTCTGCGGCTCTCAAGACTGAAAATATAGTGACAAGTTGCTTGACATGATGTTTCTGTTTCTCTCTCTTTCGGCAATTTTTTCAGGGACGTCCAACTAAGAACGCCGCCGACCAACTTTCTTACTAAAAGTCATTCATTTTTTTACCTCCGCGTGATTGACAGCCTGGATTCGTCACTTCTGATAGTCAACATGGGCAGAAAAAAAATTAACAACACGTTCAGTGTACTTAGCTTGCCTAGCGGTGTTGAAAAGGAGGGAGAAAGAGGAAAGGAGGGGGAGGAGATAAAAAAAACCCCAAAACGCTGGATTTTCCAAAAGGCCGGACTGCCCGCGATAGGCTGTGCGATTGCAGGGGATCCCGGCCCGCCCTCCCCAACTGACCGCTTTTAAGCTCTTATAAAACTCGTAACTCCTTGGATATCCCAAATATCCTGGATTATTTTCAAAAAAAGCGAAATCCAGAGAGTGGCTAACGTGTCTGCTAATCGATTTAGACCGGAAACGATAGGTGCAAGTCGCGTGTTTTAAACAAAACCCGAGGTTGACCGGAAGAGTCTCTGAGAATCACGCTGTAGTACAACATTTCAACTTCAATTTTTGAGCAAAGTAAAATCGACTAGAAAAATGCGTTACGTTGAAATGAAAGATCTTGAAATGCCCTGTCTTCTAAAAAAAGCGCATCAATTTCCGAGCAGGCAAACCAACGTTACGGCGGTTTGAAGTTGGGCGATTTTAAGAGAAAATGAGGCCATTTTGGTCCATTTTCAGCACACACTTTTTGGAAAATCCAGCCAGATATTGTTTTTTTCTAAATCCTGTATTTAACATTTGGAGTTAACCCTAGATAGCTTCAGCTACTTTGCCAAACATTAATGCTTGGAGAGAGGGGGAGGTCATTTTGACATGCAGTTATTACATGATTCTTTAATTATTTTCCATAAAAAAACAATGGTCGTTTAATTATAAGTAGCTGCTGTTGCCATAGAAACACATGCAAAATTTCAAAATGGCGGATTTCGGCCACCATCTTGAATTTTCGACTTTCGAGATTTTGAGATATATTATTGGAAATACTGTTAGAAAACATCAATTTATGGTATAAAAATATGAAATAACTAAAAAAGATAAACAAACAGCAAGTTTACAATGATTTTAACAAAAATTAACAAATTTCAATAAGTTAACAAAATTTAACAACTTTCATGACTTACCATGATGACGTCATTAGTGAAGACGTGGTCTAATTAATGTCAAAAGATGTGTTCACAATCAACAAACAGTTGTGACAAATTTTTTGGCAATTGGCCAACCGGCACAAGTTTGAAGTCCAAAATCAGATTGAACCCCTAAAGCATTCTTGCATGATCTATGTAACGCATTTCATTTCTACTTTCAAACAAGTTGCATCATTCTCCATCATTGACATAGTTTTGCATTTCATGTCAACCTTTCTTCAACACTAAAAAAAAGGAATGTTCTTTGTTTTATCAGGAAGTTAACGGCACGAGAAGATGATCGACATCATGAAAGGAAAACCTATCTCCAAATATCTCTAAGGTTGCACCACACGGTGAACGTCCAGTGCAAAAAGATCCGTTCAAGAACTCAAGTTAGTTCTAATTGGCTAGAGATTTGGTCACCAGCTTCAAAATGTCTGTTCCCCCACCACCACCTCTCCCTTTACCACCACCAGCTCCACCATCTAATTTGGCGCCATTAGGAAATGTTCAAAATCTTGTCATACAAATCACTGGTCAAATTCCAGCCCCTCCACCACCCCCTAGTGCGCCTGGATCACGTACACCGCCACCAGTGGCCGCTAAGCCAACGCGGAAACCGCATGCACCACCGCCACCGTCAAAACAAGGCGCTTCGGAACAAGAAAAGTCTGGACCAGAGATCAGAGGTAATGAAGTTATGTCACCTCCTTCATCAGCACCTCCACAACCACCACCGCCACCTCCAACAGTGGGAACTAGTGGTGGGCCGTGGCTTGGAGAAGCGCCAGACGGCAGCATAACAGTAAAGAAAGCACATCAGCCGGTGGCATCTTCCTCTGAGGCACCACCCGCCCCACCACCACCTCCAACGATGCCTCACAAGGGACATCCAAAGCAAGCCTGGGCAGAAACATTAACTGCAAAAACAGACGTATCGGATCACAAGAAAGGAACGTTTTCCATTTCGTCTCCGGATGCAACACCAGCCTCGCTGCGAGGTGGGGGGAGGGCAACTACTCAACAATTTCAATCGAACTCTGAAGAAAAATCTTTCCAGCCTTTGCAACAAACATCTTCGGGAGCGCCTTCACCAGTTTCTAGGATTCTAGGGCCACGTGATGCTAGGTTGAGGGCAGAAATGGCGACAGATTACGTGCCAAGTCCAATAGGTTTGTTGGGTCCAAGGATGCCCGGTATGCCTCTTTCTCTACCAGGGCAACATTCTGCCCGACCGGCACCAAGTGATGCTAAAGTTAATTCCCCAGCAGCAATGACTCACGGAAAGGCTTCACTAGCCAGTACACCGGTCACTCAAAAAAGGCCTCTGAAAGTCACTACACGAGACGTTCATTCAAAGCCTCTAACAGTCGATACTCCAGCCACGCAAAATGATACCGGAGAACTGGATTACAAAGCAGAACATCGCAAAGCACCTAAGCCCCAAGCCCCCACAATTTCTCCTCCAACTCCACCTCCACCACCACCTGTTAGTAGTATGCCCTCCCGACGCCCTGGGAAAAGATCACCATCAAGAGGTTTTGGACAAAGACCGCATCCTTCGCATGCGAGCTCAGTGAGTTTACAACCTACAAATCCGTCAAATCTTAGTGCTAAGATACCGCTGACCTTATCTACCGCCCCACCGGCACCACCACCGCCGCCCCCGATAAGCAGTATTCCGACTAGGCGGTTGCATTCTCCCCAGCAGGGAAAAGGGAGACCATCCAGCGGTAGTACAACTTATGCACGGCAAGGTGAGGTTTGTTTGGTGTAATACAGTGCATACTCGTTTGACCCAAAATACTTTGTGAGCTAATTTAATATATTCTCTTTAATAAATAGTAAGTCTTTATTATTCAACATTGCATTGTTGATTTACCTAGGAATATAAAAATATTTCATAATTCTTAAGTTAAGAATACAATTGTGTATAAAATAACAAACTATTAAAATGGTTGTCGAGTAGAAAATTGACGTATCATACATATGGAAATTACAAAACTGCTGGAAAGAAGAGTTAAACGATTTTATTAATAGGTCTTATTGACGATGGCAAAAAACTGTTTCCATATATTGACGTCTTGGGGCTAAACAAAATGATTTGCGCTGTTGGTAGTCTTTCTACTTTTATAAATAAAAAGTAAAAGTATAAAATCTAGGTTGTATTATCTCAAAGAGGCACTGCAAAGTTGATAAGATGTTCACATGCACTCAACTTAGGAAACTCAAGACTTGTAGACAAGCTGGTCTAGAGCAATTGCCTCCACGTTCATTGAAGGACTCTCCAGATGTAATAGCAAAGCCAAATTGATTACATCTCTTTATCTGAAGGGCATGTTCCAAGTGACTGGGAATCTACGTCATTCCATTGTTTAAGGGTGGTAAATCTGCGAACTTGAACAATTACCGTCAATCTTATTTCTCCCAACAACTTTGAAGATCTTGGAGACAGCAGTACACACCCAGCTTTACAATTTTAATTTCTAAGTAATAGGCAGCTTCTCAGCTCTTACCAATGCGGGTTAACTGAATCGGCTACAATCTCCTGTACCAGTACTTTCCGTCGTAACATGAACTATTAGGCCTGCTGATAGGATCAGTGTTTTAAGACTTTTAGCGAAAACTAAAAACACTGTAGGTTATCGTCAACAAAGCGACATAAATTTGTTGAATTGTGAAGACGCAACTCACGAGGTCGCGACACCTTTGGAAGTCTTTAGATTGGCTCGTACTTGATCTCCGAGTACAACTTTGCCACCCAGTTGTAATAAACTGTGTGTACGTTACATACCACAACACAAGAAGGATTATCTTTATCTTCTCCGGACGTGTGGGATCTTCTAATAGCCCCGATTTAAAATCGACGACTAGACCAGTAGTTTTACGTCCCTGTCTGCTTGAAATGGTACCTTGGTTTCCTTTTGGCTTCAAGATGGTCTCTTAGTTTCCGTGTTGCTTGTAATGTTCCTGGCTTGACTCGTGCAATGTTACTTGGTTTCCGTGTCGCTTGCAATGCTTCTTGGTTTCCTTGTCGCTTTGAAATGGTCCCCTAGTTTCCTTGTCGCTTGCAATGTTAATTGGTTTCGTTTTCGCTTGCAAGGTTCCTTAGTTTCCTCGTCGCTTTGAAATGGTCCCTTAGTTTCCTCGTCGCTTGCAATGTTACTTGGTTTCGTTTTTGTTTGCAATGTTCCTTAGTTTCCTTGTCGCTTGCAATGTTACTTGGTTTCCTTTCCTAGTACGATGTTCCTTGGTTTCCTTGACCCCGGAAATGGTTCCTGGTTTTCTCGCAGTATGCACCGAAGTAACGAGGTCCAGTTTTCAATGTGATTTGGTTAAAACTTTTCACTACAGCATCTCGTGTACTTCAGTTGCCGCCATTGCTAGTATTAGTATAGTTCCCCCGTATGTGTTGATTACAAACTGCACTCAAACTAATGCTATTATACTATTACTTTTACGATAAAAAGACTCACATGGAAGCATTTGTTTCAAAGGTACATACAGTCACGAGAGTCGGATGAACAAAAGTGCATTACCAGGCCACATGCAACCTCGGTCCATTAGCTCGGTTGACAACGCAACTGATAGACAAAGCAGCATCTCAGGAGGAAGAAGCCGACTGGGAGCTATGCATGAAGGGCGGGGAACAAATGAAGCTCCTTATGGAGTAAGAGAAGGGCGAGGCCGAACCAAAACTGTCCATGAAGGACGGGGAAGAGCTGAATCTCCTTATGGAGTGCGCCGGGGACGGGGTCGAGCAGAAACCGCTCATGAAGGACGGGGAAGGGCTGAATCTCCTTATGGAGTGCGCCGGGGACGGGGTCGAGCAGAAACCGCCCGTGAAGGACGGGGAAGGGCTGAATCTATTTATGAAGTTCGAGATGGGCGGGACCGAACCAAAACCGTCCGTGAAGGACGGGGAAGGGCTGAATCTTTTCCTGAAACGAGATATGGGCGAGGTCGAACAGAAACCGCGTCTGAAGGAATGGAAAAGGCTAGTTCTCATTATGGAGTACGAGGGGGACACAGCTCAGTAGGAAGTGCATCTGAAGGACGGGGAAGGGTTGAATCTCCTTACGGAGTGACGGGAAGAGGTGGCACTAGAGGAAGGGGTCGAGGACGAGCACGAGGAAGGGGAACAATTAATCCATCTGATAGTCCTGTTGGACAGGTAAAGCCGTCAGGTCTGGAACCCATTATTGATCAAAAGCTTTCCTCCGTACCAGGTCCACCTAGTTCGGTGCCTCCACCTGGGATATTCCCTCCCCCACCTCCACCCTCAGTGCAAGGAACTCGACCACCACCACTAGCAAAGGCAGCACATTTTGACAGTCCAATCACGACACGTGAAGCTGCTAACCAAAACGCTTCTCGGAGAGGTAACACAAGGCCGTTGCAGAAAACATCAAGCTCAGGTATAAAAAATAAATACTCTAACCACTTTACCTCATCTCTCTCTCTCTCTCTCTCGCATTATTTTCATTTCACAAAGTGTATCCTCTTACGTCAAAATAATTCATCAAAGCTGAAATCCATTTTCCTTTCCAATTCATTCACTTTTCATGTTTTTCAAATTTCACAATCTTACTTCTAAAATCAAATTACATCTTTAAAATTTTGAGATTGCGGTTTTGCCACAAACTCTTGCAGCATATGAATTCCAGATATTTGTAATGCCGTTGTCACATTCGCCACCTAAAGCCAGTTTCTTCTAATTCTATGTATATTAACTGATATTTTTAGAAATTTTGCCATTTTCATCAATACCTCAGGGCTTGCAATACAACGTTGGATCCATTCTCGCTGCTACGTATTGGCGGAGAGCCTAAATCTATAGTTCAAATTCGTTGTACAAAATTTTGTCATTACTTGAGTTTTCGTCCCCTTAGCAAACTCAGTCATCTAACTTTCATATTTAATTAAACTATTGTTAAGGTTCAAAGTTTGTATATATGTTCCCATTCTTGCAACACTTTTTGGTTTAACCATATTGATAAAAAAAATATCAAATTTAACAATTACGTCTACTTTCCAAATCAATATTTGTAAAAACGATGTTTTTCTGCCATTTTGTGTCATTTTCGTCACCAGACTCGGACTACTAAGATCCAATTCATTTATGTTTATCATTGTCGACATTCTCGCAGCGTTCCTCATCTAAATTAAGACCTCCTAATTTAGAGCTTCTAACTTCCAGTCCTTGTAGTTGTAAGATTTGTCTTTTTTGCACCAAGAATCAGAAACTCTAATTTCTATTTTTTCCCCAGCACTTAAAGTTAATTTTTTTCTAATTTCATTTAGTAAATATATATATTTTTGACGATTAATAATTTTCATCTCTTGACAAACTGCGTTATATACACTGCACTTCAGTATGCAGCTCAATGTTTGCGTTCGCTTTTAGAGTCGCTATTCGTGCCGATCAGTTGTTATATACCAGTACTGGTACATTTGAATTGTTTGCGTTAAGATAAATATATTGTTAAAATGGATCATACCAATAGCAAATTACATGTAACCTTTGTAATTGTTTTCAAAAGGTACACACGATCACGAGATGGCAGTTAGCCAAAGTGCTTTACCAGGTCACATGCGACCGCAATCCCATATGTCAGCTGAAAACGTCCCCGTCAGACTGCACAGCATTTCAGCCGCAAGAGGCCGAGCTGTAGCAACGCTTGAGAGACGGGAAAGGGCTGGAGCGCCGCACGGAATTAAAGAAGGGTGGAGCCAAGTGGGCACTGCGCACGAGGGACGGGGAAGGGCTGAATCTACTTACGGAGTAAGAGGAGGGCGACCGGGGGCCACTTCGGAGGGACGAGGAAGGGCTGAAGCTCCTCATGGAGAGAGAGGGGGACGAAGCCGAGTTGGAACCACCCCTGAAGATTTAGGAAAGTCTGACTCACCTTTCGGAGTGAGGGGACGGGGTGGAGTTAGAGGAAGAGGGAGAGGACGAGGCGGAGGAATTGGAACAGGGAGAGGCCAACCTTCTGACGGTCCTGATAATCCTATTGGACGAGTGGAGTCGTCACCGTCAGATCCCCTTTTTGACTACGAGCTTCCACCTGATGCAGTTCCACCAAGCTCGGTCCCATTGCCTCCTCCTCCACCGGTGTTATTCCCTCCCTCACCTTTACCCTCTGCGCAGGGTATTCGACTACCACCCCCAGCGAAGGAAGCTGAAAATGCCCCCGGCAGACAGAACAGTATGCCAGCAGGGCGAGGCCGAACCGAAGCCACGCCTGAAGGACAGGAAAGGGCTAAAGTTCCTCATAGAATGAAGGATGGACGGAGCCAAGCAGGAACCGTTCACGAAGGACGGGGAAGGGCTGAATCTACTTACGGAGTAAGAGGAGGGCGAGGCCGAGCGCGGGTCATTCCTGAAGGACGAGAAAGGGCTGAAGCTACTCATGGAGAGAGAGGGGGACGAAGCCGAGTAGGAATAGTCCCCGAAGAATCTGGAAGGGCTGTTTCACCTTTTGGAGTAAGAGGGCGGGGTGGAGTTAGAGGAAGAGGACGAGGCGGAGGGAGAGGGAGAGGAACAGGGAGAGGCCAACCTTCTGACAGCCCTGTCGAACCTGATAATCCTATTGGACGAGTGGAGTCGTCACCTTCAGATCCCCTTTTTGACTACGAGCTTCCACCTGATGTTGTCCCACCAAGTTCGGTCCCATTGCCTCCTCCTCCACCTGTGTTATTCCCTCCCTCACATTTACCCTCTGCGCAGGGTATTCTACCACCACCCCTAGCGAAGGAACCTGAAAACGCTCCCGTTAGACAGAACATTATGCCAGCAGGGCGAGGACAAACCGGACCCACGCCTGAGCAACGGGAAAGGGCTAAAGGTCCTCATGGAACGAAGGAAGGGCGAAGCCAAGCAGGAACGGCGCACGAGGGGCGGGGAAGGGCTGGATCTACTTACGGAGTAAGAGGAGGGCGAGGCCGACCAGGGGCCACTCCTGAGGGACGAGGAAGGGCTGTAGTTCCTCATGGTGAGAGAGGGGGACGAAGCCCAGTAGAAACCTACCCTGAAGAATTCGAAAGGTCTGATTCACCTTTTGGAGTGAGAGGACGGGGTGGAGTTAGAGGAAGAGGAAGAGGCGGAGGGAGAGGGAGAGGAACAGGGAGAGGCCAACCTTCTGACAGTCCTGTCGGTCCTGAAAATCCTATCGGACGGGTAGAGTCTTCATCTTCAGATCCCCTTTTTGACTACGAGCTTCCACCTGATGTTGTCCCACCAAGTTCGGTCCTATTGCCTCCTCCTCCCCCTGGGTTATTCCCTGCCCCACCTCCACCCCCGGCGCAAGGTGTTGGACTACCACCCCCAGCAAAGGAAGCACAGTTGAACCATGTAATCACAACACCGGAAGCGGCTGACGCAAGTTCCGATCAGGGAGGAGATAACCCAGGGTTCTTCCAGAGAATAGCAAGCTCCGTTTCTGGAGGTATAGAGAAGTTGAGAGAAGTCCTTAGCAGTTCCAATGCCAAGCCATCTGTCCCACTCTAACTGAGGACTGGTTTTAGCGGCAATATGCCAACAATTTAATCTAAAGCTTAATTGCAATCACGATTTCAATTTTTTAATAACATTTATTTACTTCTTTAAACAGAGGGCAAGAGATGTTACCATATTAAAAAATTAAGCAGCAAAATGCATTTCATATTTTGGCAAAGTCTTCTTGATGCTAGCTACAAGAAGTTTTTGTCATGGTGCAAATATGCTTACAAATTTACTTGAACTGGTTTAGGTGTTAAATAAGCCAACTGTTTCATTTTCAAGCAATCTTTCTGCCACATTTAAACTGGTCTTTGTAGAATTTGATTTTTCAAGGAGAGAGCTGAGTTAAATTAAGATAAATTCAAAGTTTTTTTCTCTTTCTTTTGTAGTGCTTGCTTTGTTGCAGTGAATAAAGTTTAGCCACTATGGCACAACAAGGTGTTAAGTTGGCTGTTGTACTTTCTTGGCACTGAAGTCGTTTCGTATTGGTTACAAACTTCCTAACGTTCGTTATATTATACGTTTACTGATCTCCCCAGGTTCTAAGAGAAATATTAGTACAACATAACATAAAAGCCTCGCTATGGGAAGTACGTTTTCAACGTTTATAGTCTGGTTAAGTGCAATTTTTGATCTTCTTCAGGCAATCTTTTAAGTAGTAAACGCTAGAATGTATACAAGTCCACAATTTTACGTTTAGTAGCTTGGAGGAGAGCAACATGTTTAATGCTGTGTAGCAAATACAAGAAAAAAGCTTAGATATGCTTTCTTTATTCGACACATGTGAAACCACACACTCCCCATAACCAGATCTCATCTTTACAAGTATCATTTTAAGTCATGTTAGACAAAACTAGCTGCTCATGCAGCGTTAGCCAGCGATTGCAAACTGCTTGACCAAGGAGAGATCTACAAGTCACACCACTATAAACAAATGACAATTCGTTGTGAGAGCATCAATCTTCATCCTATACCATTTACCTGCTACAGATAATCGTTATAAGTCGAACTCCCTCTAACCCCACCGGTCCTCCTTCCCTTATCTCTTCCACTCCCTTTCCTCTGCTGATCCCAATTCCTATACACAGCTATTCCGTAAACGGTTTATGTTTGAAAAGCGCGAAGCTCAGACTTGAATGGTAATACCTAAACCCGAAGGAATTGCGGGATTTTTTAAAATACCTACATTTTGTTTTGCTGGAGTCATAAGAAGCTTCGGTGGTCAAAAATACCTCGGTCGTATAGCGAAAATAATCTACGCTGGCTTAAGTGCAATGTGGTCATAGTGTTGTCGTATGATTGTCTAGTACGCTTCGCGTTTTTCAAAGTCAACCTTTTCTAACAAAAATGTCTCTTTACAAGGTCTTACTGACAATGCTGAGACTGTAGGCTGAATTAACATTCTGAACTAAAACGCGAACATCGCCCCCGGACAAACCCAAGGCATTTGACTTTTTTGGAAAAAATGGTCAAATTCCCGGCCCTGCTAGCATTTACTTTGGTCAAATGCGCGGCTGTTAGAGGCTATACCTTGATAGTAAAATGCCCGAAAAATGAACACGAAACTTGGCCTGTCAAAATATCAATAATAATAATAATAACAATAATAATAATACTTTATATAGACACGTGTCATTGAGGAGCTTAAGAAAACTCATTAAAACATGAACGTGTAATAAATACAAGGAAAAGTTACTTAAAATTTTCAAAATGTTTAAAACAAGTTACTTTTGTAAAGTTCCCCCCTCCCTCCACCTCCCCATTCCAATTCACCTTACAGCTCTTTATTTTCCCCTCCAATATTTACCCTCTCCTTCACTCCCACGTTACTTTATAAAATTTCACCCATCTGTCCACCCACTTACCCATCCAATTCGCCTTCCAACTCTATATTTCCCGTCCAATTTTTCTCTCCCCTCATCCCTCGCCCCACGCACGCAAACACACAACTCAATGCTATTGGCACACGCACACACACACCACACATATACACACATAATAGTAATACTATAAAAGAATAATTAATTTAAAAAAATAACAAAATGATAATAATAATAACTTAGACAAATAAATAAAATATAATAATAGTATATTCATAAATAAATAAATACGTACATACATACATACATACATAAGTTAATAAGTAAACGAGTAAATAAACAAATAAGTACAATAGGTAAATATTTACAATTTAAAAGGATATGTTTTTAAAAAGCGTTTAAATTGTTAATATCGTTCGATTCACGAACTTCTGTTGGAATAAAATCCCATAACTATTCATCGTATTGAACATAGTTCAACTCTGGTTGAAGTTATTAATAATAATCTTACCTCAGTCAGCAAAGCTAGCTGTTTTTATTAATACATACTATTCAAAAAATTGTATTTTTTACGTCGTTTTTACTTCATAAATCATTTCAGCTTGGTGGGGCTGTGCGGCGCGTTTCGTGAATCCCTTACCTAATTTCAGTACAAATTATGCGAATTTCGACCTACAAATTTTCAGGCATGCATGATTCACAGCAACTCGTTGCTTGTGACAGCAGTTTTCTTATACACTTGAAGGAGATCAACTTAAATTTGGTCAAATTCCTTCGTTAACGAGAAATGCCAGATGAACCTCCTGAAAGGGGGTCAAAGAATATTTTTGGAGTCAATCTGGTCAATGTTTGTTTGTGGCGTTCTCAAAAACAGGCCAAAGGCAACTCTGGAATAATATCTTAAAATATATTTAGTAGTGGCACATCTACCATACGAATAACTAGTTAAGTCCATACATTTGCCTATTTTTTTGCAAGGGTGCCATATTTGGAGGCACAGTTTGCATCTTGAAAAAAAGGTTAAAGTAGAGAGTCTAAGTATGTGCAGGGACAAATACTGCGTCTTACTTTCAGGCATAAAATATTAAGTTTGAACAACTATAGGTATATTTGCAAGCCCCTGAAATGTACAGCGAGTAAAGTTTCCTGATTTATATATTTGTATTTGTAATACACACAGAGAGCTGTCGCGCTGATAACTATATAACATAATTCTCCCTTTTGTGTTAATTGACTTAGTATTTCGTACCTATTCAGGTTGTAAATCGGTGCAAAAATCTTTTATTTACCGAACATGAGCCCCAGTTTGATCGCTGTTTCAATTCTGTTTGAGACTTGGTCATTATACGATCTATCTTGCCCTTTTCGATCGCTTAACTTGTAGATTCCGGTGTGGGAAGCTGATTACATTTTTGAGGGACTGCAGTAATTGGGGAAACCTGTTGCGAAATCCCTAGCACTGAGTTTTTTCTAATTGTAATTTCCTCTGTTGTAAATGCTGAAGCTAAGTACAAAATACAAAAATAGAAAAAAGATATGTTGTTCTTTGCTTAAGACAAGCTGTTTATTCATCTGTTTATGGGCCGGAATATAGTGAAATATGTGTAGCACTGGGCTCGGACCTGCTCCGTCTTCCATTGTTTTCTAAACAAAACTTATACGTGCGTTGATGTAGGATTGTTTGATGTAAAACTACATGAAACATATTTTCAAATATTTATAAACATTGAAGCAATTTTTGTTTTTTGACAAAATGGTAGCTGCTAAAAGGTACAATACTGGGTGTTTGAAAACAAACGCAACTGTTGTTTTGTCATTGCACTGTTTTCGTTAAACAAGACTGGGTGGATGTGCCAGGACAAACTGAGACTATAAATATCCAAGTGTTTAATGTATACATCTATTTTAAACAAACTAACAAAATTTATTATAACAGTATGTAGAAAGTGTCTTTATTTCGCCTAGAGTCATCCGAAGCATTAATATTGTACCAACTCAGCATGGTATGTGAACCTCAATTATCACCTAGCACCTTTAACCCCTTCCTTGCGCAATCAATCTGTATCACCACGGTCTTTGGCTTTAATTGAGTCATACTCCCGGCTATCTTCCTCCACTACTCCCACCGTACTCCGCTCCCCCGCCCCACCCTCCTCGTGTCCTAAACTTTTATTCCTCCTGTAGATATTATTATACTTTCTTCCTCTTCACTTCCTTCTCTTTACTTCCAACTCCAATATTATTTTTCCAACCCCTGACTGCCTATAATTCAGAAGCACATGGGCATACACGCACTTCATACACATATATACAAACATGCATAAATACATGCGTTGCACGCATTAATACAAAAAACACACAATCACAGCCATACGCAGTCTGACTCGATATATTCCTAAACGCCATGAAAATCTATGTAATTTTGGCAAAACCCCTTGATAAACCTTTCAAAATGGCGAATAATCTGATTTTAAGTAATCCAAGCATTTGGATGATTACGTTTTTGTCCGTCATCTTGGTTTAACGCCACAATGGTACGCCCATATGGTTGCCACATATACTCTCTTTTTTATAAAGAAACTCTTTTTAATTATAATAATGTTGAGGCTCAAAAATACCAAAATCTAAGAACACACCTCGGGCTGAGACTAAGAAAGGAACGTTTAATTCTATAAATTTTGAAAATGGAACGGAGAACCGCTACTAAATATCGTGAAAGAGCAGTGCAATTTTACAATTGATTTTGGTAAACAGGCGATATCAATGCATTTGTGAACATATATGAACGGAGTTAGATGTTTGGAACTCCCTTTGAATGCATTTATACAGAGAAGCAACAACAACAACAACAACAAAAAGCAACAACAAAAACTTTATTTTGCACTCAGATGTTAGTTACAAGAGGTATATACTACATGTAAGGGTAATAGCAGGAGGAGAGCACAAGCTACTTAGAAAATAGCATAGCTAATCGAGCT
>JAOEHT020031037.1:0-14403 GCA_025448195.2 Parazoanthus atlanticus | reverse complement strand
GTAAATAAATAATAAATAAATAAATAATAAAAAATAAGTAAGTAAATAAATAAACAAATAAGTAAATAAACAAGTAAGTAAAGAGATAGATATATAAATAAATAAATAAATAAATAAATAAATAAATAAATATAAACAAGCCCTTACTGGGGAACCATCTCTCCAATATTCCATAACAGGAACTAGTATTTAGGCTTCTTTTAGTTTCTCGATGCCTCTGTCCACTTGCACTGCATTGCGTTCATACCCGCGTAACAGTTATAGTCGACGTAAAAAACCCTTTCACTCCCCAAAAATGCCAAACTATGAACTGCTAAATTATCTTTACCAGTATCAATAAGTTGGGTGAATTTTGCATTTCATCTTACAGAATTTTGAGTGGATGATCAACGGGCCACTTTGCTAAATAATAATGCAATTTTTCCCTCGTTCCAGTTCACTCAGGGTACAAAATGAAGTTGCTCGGCCGCCACATTTTATCTCACTAATTCAACAAAATCTTCATATTTGAACCCTGAGTGAACTAGAACGAGGGAAATATAGCATTAGCAAAGTAGCCTATTGACCTGTTCTCAAAATCAGTAAAATTATTCTATATTGATACTGTAAGGAGAAGGCGGATGTTGATAAACTTGGTGGTCCACTGATCGCTAAGAGCATAATCTGTAACGATAAAATACGATACAATACACAACTCAGAAGAACGGAACCGTAAGCACTTTTCAACATCAAATAAACGGCACGATGCTTGTTAACCTCGGACGGTCATGCTGTTTTTACTAACAAATGAGCTCATGATGATTTTCCAAATAGTTACAGATAAGTGCTGGTCATTTCGCATGCAAGCAGCTCTGGTATAGCTAGTTACTTTCCATGGCAACAATAAACGTCTAATTAAGAAGTTTCTATGCCAACAGTCATTTCACCAACATATTCGACATCTTGGTCACCTTGGATTTTTTGAATTTTTTTTTTTTTGCAAAAATGCAGCGAATTTTCTCGAACTTAATATAACTTAATATGCAGGCTCAGACCGAATAACATCTAAGAAAAGAAGAAAGTAGAACAAACTTTGTCAAAAAATTCCTGTTTTTTTTTCAAACTATAATTTGTATAATTTTTTTTGAAAAATCATATTAAGTGATGACGTCATCTATTAACTTCAAACGAAATCAGGTACTGCAAGTTTCATTTCAATTCCTTCAAAGCTTGAGGTTTTAGGTCGGAAAAACGTTTGGGGGAATAATTTGACCTCCCGGCCGTTCAAGGGTTAATAGTTGAGAGATTGTGTGATCTAACATGTTCCTCCTCTCTCGTGCGAGATCAGCAGTTCTGCTGCCTTTTCGTTAATTAAGCTTGTTGATCTCCAAAATCTGAGGGATTTTTGTGGCTTTTGGCAGCGGGAATTCCTTTAAAGTGTCAGACCTTATACATTCTCGACGAGTCTTGATAGTCCTTGGGTTCCGTCCACTGGGAAGAGACATATGACGACCGTAGAAGGGCCGATTTGAGTCCCGAAGTTCGCGAGCCACCACCACCGGCGGTAAAAAGAGCAATTGTAAGTTTTCGCACTTTGTCTAACACGCCTCGTCTTGCCCTGTTGGTTAAAATTAAACAAAACATAGTCACAGTTAATTTTCAGGGCGCTAAGCTTATTGACCAACATTAAATACCTGCGTAAACGTTTATGTTCCTTAAAAAAATTGTATTTTTATATAATTTCTTGAAAGTTATTAGAGATATAAGACACCAGGGTTTTCAGCCAGATCACAATTTGATGAGTTGCTATCAAAATAGGCCTTGTGAATAATATAAACGGTAATATCTGAATACAATAAATATCTTAATTTAGCCGAAAATACAAAACAAATTACTTATTTAACTAGATAACTACAAAACTGACAAACGAGCTAGAGTTGCCTCCGGAGGGATTATCGCATCCTTGTTATTCTAACAACCTTTCTAAAAGGGTTGGGCTCCACCAACAAAAGTTGATCAGATGACGTCACTTTTATGTGTGAAGCAGGTGCTCCCAGCGTTAGCCTTTCGTCAGAGCAAACGAGGGAAATGTGGGTGAACAAGACTCTTTAAAATAATTTTGGTTTAATTCGGCGGATTGACATCAAAACAAACTATGTCATCGATTGGAATCCAAAACATCTATTTGGTGAAAATACAGATGATTTTCAGTAGAATGCCCTTGTTTGACTGAAGCTGAATATTTGATATCACATTCAGCAAATGTTTACAAAAACGATCGATCCCTTAGGCCCAGTTCAAACGGCGTTTTTATCATGCGCTGAACTAGGCTCATAAAGTTCGATGTTTTAATCAGATCAGATACGGCATTGTGCATTGAGTACGACAGTATAATACGACAAACGGCGTATCCATTAATGCGCAGAAACTAATGCATAAATTCTCTTAACGTATTTTAGCATGAATCATTCCCATAGTATTTTACGACACAAGTTTACACTATGCGCTGAGGATATCTGAATTGAAAACTGCGGGAAAATTGCTTGAGAAAACGATAAGATGGCATCGGAAGTGGATACGTGTATGTCTTGTTTACAAGACACGAAATACGAGTGTATCGCCAGAATGCAATTTGGTTGTGTGTAATCTTTGTACCGTAAAGGAACTGGATGAGTGCACCCCAGGCTGGCTGGCTATGAAGTGAATCTCACATCTTCAATCATTTCTATGTGGGGCGCACAATATCTCGCTCACCTAATTCAGGATTGCCATTCTCCAGTACCATGTAGTCTGGAGATTCGATGATTACTTCATCCGCGCTCTTTTCACCAGTTTCCTCCTTTACAGCACCTGCTTCGTTACCTGGAAGGAAAGGTGGCAGATACTCATTACAGTGCAACAGATACAGCAGCGATGTTCAGGTAAATTAAGAATCATAATACAATAAATGACACAGGAAAACATTTCACTTGGCCTGTTAAGGGTTTCAGGGTGGGAGGGGAAAAAAATCAAAACTATACAATGTGTTTTTCACAACAACAAATTCTTAAACAAACTTATTATATTGACGTAGCTTGAAGTCTTGAACTAATGCAAGTTCAGTTTGAGTTTGCAGCACCCTGTTAGTCTCACAGGAGTTTGGAAGCTGGACGAGTACAACGTACAGATATTTGGGTTAACTGAAGACAAATGATCTCATACCGAGTTTTCCTCCAACTCCCTCAAAACAAAAACAGTACTGGATCGAGTTTTCATAGAAATCATAACCCGAAAGTTCTAAACGGTTACATAATCATCTGCGAGATACATAATTCAACTAAAAGGCACTGCGCAACCAGTTTAAAAGTTTGTAACATCTCCACTTTCTCACACTCATTAACTATTTTTTATCGTTTTGGACCAGTGAGTAGTCCCTCTTTGCTTGTTCTTCCCACTCTGTAAAATTTAGCTACTGAAAGAAAGGGGGGAACTCGTAATCTAGATATTTCTAAATAAGCAAACCATGGTCATTGTGTTTATACTTCAGTTTAGCTGCATCAACAAAAGCCAAATGACGACTTCATCACTTCAGAGACGTACAATGATGATGGAAGTTCACTCGAAACATCATCACACAATTCAACAATAAGCACTAACATATTTTATGAAAAAATGTAAATGTTTATCTTAAAAATAGTTTGCTGTAATGCACAACATTTGAACCCATTGTTCTGGTGAGCACGTGTATGAGGACGTCCGGCGGACACCAAGTGAGCATGTCTAAAGGCACTACGGATGACCATAAACCCAGTACCGTCAGGTGGAGTATCCAGGACCATGTATTCTGGTGACATGTCCGTAGAACTGTCGTCCTCTTCTGCGTTCTTATTACAAGTACTTTCAGTCCCTAGAAAGCAAAAAATGATTTACACCCGCTTTTCCAGTTACACCCTAAATATATGTATTCAGTTACACCCTAAATATATGTAATCAGTTTCACCCTAACGAAATGTAATTGTACTCGACATGTTTGGAATAAAGTGACATACTCTGAGCTAAAAACGTGTGGTCATTACGAGCGTTTCACTTATGAAATCTTGCAACCAACTCAGTATTTTTATGCCAATGTAAATTTGATTTGGTAGTTAGTGCAATTACATGTAATTTCATTTCACTCTGAGGATATGTAACTATAATGTTTGGAGTAATTGTCTTTAGCAAGCGAATAAAATAGAATCGATCAAATACGTCAACACTTAAGCAATAGTACGCAGTCCTTCTGACTACTTTATGATACTCTTCAAAATGAATTACCTCGAATAAATAACTACTGACTGTTTTAAGAACGACTTCCCACTAGCTTTATCAGACGATCCTTTATTTCCGCGTACGTAAGAAAACACATGGATACTTTTCCCTACCGGTTGTTTGAAGTGTTTCCTCCAAAGTCATGTATTCTGGTTGATAAGAACTCTCCTGAGAGTCCTCCCCCATCCTCGAACAATCGGCGACTACACCTCCTATCGGCCTGTCAGCATCAACATTGGGACCATTACATGACAACCGAGAGGGAGAGAGAGGCCTAGTGTAGTCTTCACTTTCTGAAGCTTTATCACTGTTGCTAGAATATAATATCAAGGGGTCTGGTAACAAGCGAGTGTTGGGGACGAGTTCGGGTCGGGCATAATACCCTTCACCATCGGAACCATCTGGCTCCGTGGCTGGTAACAAACGAGTCCTAGTGAAAAGATCGGGTCGGGCATATCCTTCACTGTCCCAACCGTCTGGTAACAAGCTAGTTCCAGTGAGCAGCTCGGGTCGGGCATATCCTTCACTGTCCCAACCGTCTGGTAACAAGCTAGTCCCAGTGAGCAGCTCGGGTCGGGCATACCCTTCGCTGTCAGAACCGTCCATTTCCATGGCTGGTAACAGGTTAATCCTTGTGAGAAGTTCAGCCCTGGTATAGCCTTCGCTGTCGGAACCGCCCGGCTCTATGTCGCTACACCTATGATATATGTGCGTCATTTCATAGTCCTCTTCCTTGGCAAAGCCGTGCGGCTCTTGCTGGAAAACAATACATCTTACAATCACTTCTCTCGTAAATTGTTAATAACATTTCAAGGCCTCCATTAAGGCTATTTTCTGTAGTTACAATACCGTTCTTAGTGCCAACAGACAATTTGGAGCATTAGACACTCAAAATGCGACCAATATCCCACATAGTATGGTGCCACAACCTTTTCATATAACAACAAAAAATACATCATATGAAAAACCTAGGGGAAAAGAAAAGTATCATTTCCAGCTATACGAAGCTATACGAACTGGATTAGGGCTTCAAAAATATGACTAAGTGGTAAAGCACATTTAAGTATTCCATCAAGCAACCATGGAGGTGATTGTTAAACAACACAAGAGCCCTGGAGCAGGGAAGTATTTACCTGACTAGAGAGTGGTCTGGCGAGAGCTTGATAAAAGCTTGTTCGCAGATCATCTGGGCTCAGCGGCGGTTCATCACCACTGTCACGCATTCCATCAACACTTGCAGACCGCGGTCGCATCTTAGTTTTCTCTTGATCGCCTGTTTCCCACACAAGGTTAACTATGCAAGATTCACTCTGGCTCAGACGACACAAAAACTTTGCGCCATCAGAACTTGAGTCCACTCGCTTTTTTCCTTGTCTGCCCTTTGTAAAATACCTTTTATATCTGAGGTGCTGGTAGTTCGGATCAAAACTGGGGAGCCAATCATTAGGTGAAGCAGGCTCGCTTCGCCTGCGACAGCTCGCTTTCAAAGGTTGATATGCAACGTCACGCTGAGGACGAGATGAATCTGAGTGTTCTCTCTGGCGGTGCTCAAGGGGTCGATAAATCAGTTGCTGATAGCCAGTCTTACTATGGTTTATGACATCGATTTTTCCTGTTGAGCTGGTCTTACTTGATGTTCTGCCATTTAACACTGGGGTATAAACCAGGTGCTGATAGCCGCCTCTCGGTTTGTGTGGTTGGCTGTGAGCGCAACTATTGTTGGTAGGGCACCCACATGCCGCAGATGGCATGGGCAACAAGTGCTGGTATCCCGATTTGCTTGATTTTGATACTTGACCCAGTCGCGTAGAACTTAGACAGGAGTACCCTGCCACACTCCAGGGCCTGGTTAGACCTTGCTGATGAACGGAAGGCAGTTCAACAAACACACAGTCATCTGCACCCATATCGAATGTTGGGTTGTATGTACCTGGCAACACGAAAAAACAAAGTGGTAAGACAAAGTTGTGTTTGCCACACGTGAAAGTCTTACCCTTCTTAATCTTATGAAGGTCTAGAGTGTGGATAGACCAACTCTATTTTGATAACTCTTATGAAAAACGTGCATAGGGAGACCTTTAATAACTAGCAAGTTGCATCGGTACAGAGAAAGTTTGGATCGAGTCAATACACACAACAGATGGCGTATAGGAGAAACTAAAGCACAGGTTGACCTTCAAGTAGTTCGAATAATTTCCTACCCACAGGGTTACTCACTTTTCTCCAAACATGACAACCAAGCGAAATGGAAAGATAAAGGGAATGTTAAATGGAAACAGATGAGCTACAAAGAGCCGTCTAACGTTCTAACGGAGGATACGAAACTGCGTACAGTTATTCTACTTACGGGGAAGTGAAACAGTGGTGCGTGGTCCGTCTGAGGATCGCTCGTCAACATATTCATATCTGTGGACAGTGGCAGCGGTGGTGACCTAGGTGTAAGAAATGAAAGGTCACTACATTCTTTACGGCTTCCCTTTAGTGTAAAACGTAGATAAAAGTTGTTAGAATAGTTGCATTTATTCAACATACCAAAACAAAGTACTTAATCAGTTCTGTTCCAATACAATTTCTTGTATAGGAACAAATATCTATTCCTGAAAACCTCACCGAACATTAATTCTTGTTCAGTTGATTTACAGCGGGGAGGTTTTTTTTGTCGAGATTTGCCAAATAAAAGGAATAAACAATGGTTATGTTTCACAAATTCTGACCTTATACTCAAAATATTTCTATTACGATCCTCCTATTACCGAAATTTATCCACCTGACGATTACAAGTTATCAGTTTACTGTGATCACGATCATAACCAGTTGTAAGATGACAAAAATGAAATGTAAACAATTTATAAACTGTGTTTTGTTGTTGATATTTCTGGACAAGATTCGACTGATAATAACGTTTACCGAAAAATCATCTTAGTAAAGTCATTTAATGTCTAAAATTTAAAGGATCGATCATCCACACTTCTCTTTATACTGAAACAAGCACGGTACAAAAACGTGCTAGAGCTCTTAAAGTTAAACGAATTCAAGGCTTAGTCAGCTAACAGACCACATGCTGAACACATCAATGCGTGGTCGACTAACCTGCGCTGGTTCACTCCTCATCATACTAGAACCTGCAAGATACACAAAAGGGATTTTTCAGAATTTGACTCTCTCTTGATAAATTTCAGTTGGCATTTACCTAACTAAATTTTCGAAATATATTTTATTTACTGCTCCAGAAAAGAAGCGGGCGGGTGACGCTAAACATAAGATGTACTTTACTTGGCTTTACTGTTATGTTCTTAAATATAATGTTTGAAATTGATTTGTTTAAAACAAACATAGTGATTACTTTACATTGTTTTAAACTTGTAAACATAGTAATTATTGTAACATTTTTAATCAGATCAGTTTCAACCCCTATTCTATTCACGAGTATGACTATCACTGGTATCACCGCTCCAATGTATTACTACTACATAAATTATCTAAGGGAAAGATTGAACAGGGACAGAAATTGACCGATAAACAAGACCACCTCCTTGACTGCTCCTGCTCCTGTTTCTACTCCTCTCTCGGACCAGTTTGACCTTCTTCTCTCTAAAATACAGCCACGTAGCAACAGCAATAATGATGACCACACACAGGGAGACCACACTAGCGATGATGGCTATCAGCAAGATGTTGATCTTTTTCGGGCTGGCTGTTGAACCAATTCCTTGTGAAACAGCCACAGTTGTTGTAGCGATGTGTGGTGCAACAGCTTCCTAAGAACATATACGTTTGACACAAATCAATTAAACGTTGCTGCTTCAAACCTCATGGCAAAGTTAGTAGCGTTCTGGGTTATATCTAGGTGCCATAAAGACAAAAGTAGCACAAATGTTTACACATTGTACGAAATCATTTATACATATTTACAGCTGTTTCAAAAAACGTTGACAACTGCAATGTAATCAAGCACGAAAGAAATTTTAGGAGCCCTATACTCACGCTGGGTACCATCCACTGACCCGTACATGAAGCAAGCACGAAACTGACTAAATTGGATAACTCCCATCATACTTTGCGATCTGGGTATTGCGCTTTTCACAGAACAACCTTTTATGAAATAGCTGCATGTACCCTACATACTGTATTGAGTGTTCCTCAAATGGACTTTTCAACACACAACTACAAACTTTGTTCTACTTTATTACCTGGCTGAACATCATACTTTCAAGTCTTGATGTGCTAGTGTTTGTTTCCAAAGGTTTCAAAGTTTTAAGAATAACCATTGCAATATTTTCACTTATATTCCAGTCACTTTCTGCAACCTTCAACTAAATATGATTTCAAGGCAGTCTTTTTTAAAAAAATAACTATTAGAAGTATCAAAGAAAAGGTTAGATATTCGGCAACATGGTCTTCCATTGATGTGACAACTGGGTAAGAACCGTTTGAGTAGCACTGAGTTTATTCTAAACAAGTAAAGTATATCTTGATCCAGATATTGATCTAATAGAAAGTACTAATACTCACCCCACGGGGTCCAGTGCCAGGTGTTGTCAAGATTTGCTGTGCTGCTGCCCCTACACCACCCTCAACAGGATCTGCTTCAGAAATGATCATAATCATAGTGAGCTAATCAGATGTTTAGCAAAAGGAGCTCCACACTCGGAGCACACAGCTACGGGGACCGCGGAACCGGGGGGGGGCAGGCTGGGGGGCTTTAGCCTTCCCCAATATTTTTAAAATTATACAGTTAGTGAGAAAGTGTCTTCAGCACCCCTCCACTAATCAGCCCCCCACCCCCCCCCCATCTCAAAGTAGCTCCGCATGTAGCTGTGCAAGGGGCCAATAATTTGCCTTTTAAGGGGGGAGGGGGTGATCTTGTTGTTGCAAGAATTTTTCTATTTTGCTGAATGCTGCAGGAATTCTATTTCGTCAAAATTAAAAGGCTCTAAGTTGGAACTTTGCTCTGCAGTATATTTGTTTCAAAATCACCCAATCCACATGTGTGATTGATAAAAGGCAGCGGCCGAGCATTAACCTGCTAAAGATCTCGAAACAGCCAATATTTTTAACCTTGCAAAAGAAAGTGTTCCAAGTTTTGGCGGCAAATCTGAATGTACAATCACATTTCGTGAAGAGTGGAAATGCTTTTAGTATCAGCCAATCAAAGGCCATCCGATAATTTTGAGAATTGTAGTCTAAACTTTTAGCTTTATAGCATGGGAAAGAAGGTTTGTACAAGAAAATGCCCGTTTCGTTGTCCAGCTATGCCTAGAGCCTACTTTCTCCATAATCTTTAACGAATTGTGGCATTCTCTGTGCACAGACAGAAGAATTGCCGAGAATTGTCTACAGATGTTGGGTTTTTGTAATTCCCGCTGGCCAAGGATCAGCAGAACTAACATCCTCGGAGACCCAGGGACAGTCAGTGTCGGGAGGGCAAATTCTAAAATATCGGCCGAAAGCGGTGAGGCTAGGGACATTGTGTTCTGGGCCCGCTTAACTGGATTACGTGCCTGATTACGTTCGTGTTTTTCTGTATCAATTTTACCTTACATAATTAAAGAAATATAGAAAAATAGGATACGGAGTTGAAGATTAACTTCGCGCACGTGTGCGAGTAAATTCAAACCCAGTCATTTATGTTTTTCCTTGGGCGAGACCAAGAAAAATTACAACTTACTATTCTGTTCCTTCCTGTACATTTTACCGGTGTTGAAAACTCTTCTTTTAGAAACAGTGCCTGAGGGAATTGCGATAGTTCATGCCGTGACTGTGAAATTGATATTTGACGGTTTGCACCAAACCGCAAACCAAATCAACAACCCAAGGCAAATATGAAATAATATTTCCCGCGAAAGCATAACAAAATGTTTTGTTTCATATCTTGGCAAATTTTGAATAAGGATTGAACTTTTATACTAAAAATTGAAAACCACAAATCCTGAAAATTGGCAAATTTGAGTTTTCATGATATTCTGTAACCTAAATTATTCTTTTTTTCCTGAAGGAAATAATTATCTTACCAGACTAATATCTAATTGTAGAAGGATACTCATACTGCTGTTAACAAAGGGCTAGCATCATACAAATTCTTAAATATTTATGATGTACGTGCAATCTATATTGGCTCTGCCAGCCAAGTTTGTACAAGAAAATGCCAACCAAAGTTCTGGTTCAGTTGTTGGTGGGATAATATTTGTCATATAAATTATGTGGTTATTGAAGGTTATTAAAGTTTCCAATTACAACAACAATTACAGCTGGTGTTTGGGTTACTTTTCAATCATTGTATTTTTAAAAAAAAAGATCGATTAAACCTGCAAAAGCTAAAAGCCACTCAGTGGAGTGAAGATACGAGCCATTTAAGAAATGTCCAGCATCCAGGTCCACAGTAGTCCAACGAAAGATGGTTTGAAAGATGGTTCACATTTGGAACGCACTTTACCCCGAATACATTTATGAAGTAATGCTATTTCAATATATTTATATTTACGTGCACTTATTCAGTTATTGTTTTATATCTTTCTATAAATCGACTCTACTATCTAACCTGAGTGATCCGCCAGTACTGCAGTTCTGTCCTTCACACATTTTGGAGAAGCTCCTTTGATCTTGAAGGAAAAGGTTGGTTTCGATATGGAGCAACGACAATAACAGATGGAAGAGTCATGCGTCCTGTTGTTGTGAGAAGTGCTCACTCCGCCGAAACCTTCACAAGCACAAGGCGAGTTGTTGGTACCCAACACCGTGAAAGAATCCACGCTTCTGACAGTTTGCGAGCGACTTACACTAACTATAGTATTTCCATTCGCAGCACTGAGCGTTGACATGGCCACAAGTAATAAAGCTTGGCTATAAAAATCAGCAAGCCACATCATCTTGTCACCATTCGTAGTAGAATTGTAGTATCATTATTGATCGATACTCCGATAGCTTATAAATTACGCGTGGCCGTGATGATGATGATTTGACTTTTCTCTATGGCGTCGCCTCACTAACAGCCAATATAAATTCCCACTTTCATATTGGGTCACGTTCGCGTTTAACAAAATAACAGGAAACAGCGCTGCGCTGTCATCCGTAACTTTACACCCACAGCACTTGAAAACATGACTCATCCCTTCATATATTCCTGTATCAATGAAGCCGCCATATTTTTGGTTTTGCTGACTGATTCGCTGATTGGTCGATAACACAAAAAGGATGTCACGCACTTTTCTTAGGGGATAAATCATTTTTGTCTTAAACTACTCTGTTACTTTAATTCAAGATTTTCCCCTTTTTCATATGGAAATAGAGACAGACACGCGCTGTGTTCAGTTAAAACAATGCGCAAGCTGATTTCCGGCGAGCTGGGGCTTCCGGTTCAATCCAACATTTTCTGATCTGATTCACCTAATATGTAGACGTACCCATTGTTAACAATCAATACAGCAACAAACTATTTCTATAGGAACTAGAGGAAGATATACAACTTATAAACGAAAACTAAGTTGAAATGAGTTTCGTTCAGACTGACAACTCTTTATTTTTCCTTTCAATTTCATGGGCCTGTTGGTTTTTAGTGTCGTAAGAGCTATAAAGATTCTTGCAACTCAGGGCCAAAGCATGGAAATTGCATGAATAAAAAAAAAGCACTGCAATCACAGTATGATCTTTGTTTTTTTTAAAACTGAACAACATGCAGCCATCTATCGGCAGTAGTCCACTATGACGTCACAGGCTGTACAGCATCACTTCTATTTTCAACTGAGGAAGGTCCGAATTAGTTTCGTTTCGCATATTTCATATATTTATATTTTTGCATTAATATTTGACCACAAGAACAATTAGTTATGGCTTCATTCGAAAAATCCTAGCGCAGCGTTTTGTAAGTGTCAAAATATGGTTTGTTTACTACTCCAATCCCGGAATGCACTAGTATATAATACTCATTTTGAAAGTGTATTACCACCGACATAATTGAACGCTATGTTATCTGTTCATTCAAGTTCCAAAGTTGTGATGACTCCATGTGACCAGTAAAACTTATACTTGTCGTAAAACTGGAATGCAAGTTTTTTTACTGAAAAAAAAACTCGGTAATATAACAGTGGCGAACGGCCTGCCGTGACCGAGAGAAATATGACGTCTGATTTCCAACACCTGCCGTTCTTTTTGTTTTCAATATAGAATACATTGAGCGTGCTCAAACTAGGTGAGGTGAACAAATTGTAAAACTAGGACCACCATTATTCACCCTGCTATCCAGAGATCTCTTACCTAAAATTTTTGTTTTAGTCAGGTAGTAGAGCTAGTATGGCAGTATAGATACGTTTTTATTGTAATACTTTTATAGCTAGTAAGACGGGGCCACTAGCTTTTCAGTTTTACTGCAGTGCGTTACCTTGATAAATAAAGTTATTTTATAGTTATTATTATCATTATTATTATTGATTATTGATTATTTCTATTATCTTGCAGGATATTGGTACATAGTAACCACTATATCTGTCGTTCGCTGTTCTCGAATATTAACTGTTTACCATTACATTCTACAATTTCCCCTGGTGGACAGTTTTGCATGGCCGTTTTCCTGCTCAAGCATTTACATTTTCTTGCAAAATATTGAAAATTATGTCAATGACATTTATTGGACTGTTTTCAAAACCAAACTGAAGAACAACCAGTATTGTTGCTGCAAAAATAAATTCAAGGAAAACATGTTTATTCGTTCACACGAATAAATACGGAACTTGCGGTCAAGGCAAAACTACTTGTCAAGAAAAAAATTGACAAGCAAACTGAAAGTTACTGTTTATTCACACGAGGAAATGAAATTTGTCAAAGCACTTGTCAAGGAAAACCTGCTCGTTTGTAAAGATGGTTACACGCTAGAAAATTCTCCGTTTGACAAATATCGTCAATTTTCATATGCTCGTGTATGTCAATAAACAAAAAGGTTTTCTTTAGCATTTTTCTATGACAAGTTTTCTATTTTCACACAGCGGAAAATCCTTAGCTTCCGGCACACATCAGTGTTGCTAGTGGTTTCGCAATTCCTTGTCATAGGGCTAGGTCGCTCATACCGAAAATTTCTTTGTTTATGCGAAACAACCAAATAAACTTTTCTGTTAAACAATATGAAATTTTAATATATGTGACCTGGCTATAGCCAATATATTTTTCTTGCTGTGCGCCGGTGCGAGTAATCACGGTCGGCACGTTTTACCTCATGTGCCGAGTAGTTACCACAAAATAGCAAATTTCAGGTCCCAACTGAATTAACCCTAAAACACATTTCTAATTTCCATTCACCTCCCTTTTTTAAGTTGCCAAAATTATCAAAATTAACCAATTTTTCAGTTAATACATAAGGCAAGGGTTGACCCCCAAATCACTTTTTTAAGATAAACAGACCAAATTTGGTGAAGTTTTTCTATCGACGAAAGTTTTTTTACTCGTCCCATTTAAATACCAAGTCTATTTCTATAGTTGTTCCGTTTTTCATTGACAGACCTCGTCGGAGTTCTTGACAAATAAAGTTCATGTTTTGAACTCGTTCAGAAAAGCCAACTTGTGAGGACAAACCTGGACGTGAGCATCGTACAAAAAGCTAGAAATTGAGTACATACATGGCCTATGAAAATAAGGGGACTTAGCCACCCTTGTGTGAGCGCAAGACCAGAAAAACTTGAATAGGTGCATTTCTATTTGTAAACACCGAGCTCGCTCGACGACAACAACGAGTCACGTTTTCAATTCATGACTTGCAGGAAAAGGAACCAAAACTGCTGTAAACATTTATCTAATTTTGCATGGTGTCCAACACACTAACACAACTAAAACTTTCATCCTCAGTTTTATCATTGTCGTTATTATCATCACGCAGAATAGCTATTGTTCTAGCGTCATCATTGTGTCAGCCCGCATATTTTAACTGTATTCAAATAAGATTTGAGACTGACCAGTTTCATTGGTCAGAACGTCGAACGAGGGAGGAGTAGCACGACAACAAAAGATCGATTAATGCCTTTGCCACGCTGCACTTTTTCAACGCCGCGGTGGGGGGTGTTACACGCCCGGGGGGGAGGTGCTCCTATATATAAGTTATACGGGGACGTGCCGCCCTTCAGGGTATACTTTTTCGATCTTCTGATCATAAACAGG
>JAOEHT020030928.1:0-14403 GCA_025448195.2 Parazoanthus atlanticus | reverse complement strand
GCTACTTAACTCGATTAGCCTATGCTATTTTTAAGTAGCTGTGTTCCTCTAAAACTTGTAATAATCTTGTAAATTTGCAACAAAAAAAATCACATGCCTAGCAAGGACTAAATAAATTGTTTTGTTGTTGTTGTTGTTGTTGTTGTTGTTGTTGTTGTTGTTGTTGTTGTTGTTGTTGTATCACATTATACACTTAATGACTGGCCCCAAGGGAAACAGTGAGTTTTGTTCGCCCGATATTCATGCAGAATCCAGGGCAAACAAAACTCACTGTTTCCCAAGGGGAAAGTCATTAAGTGATTTGTTATATAGGGGTTCATGCATTTGAATCAACTGGTGCCTGGCATTGAAATATAGGTCAACTAACAGTTAGTTCAGCACCTTCTTTGTATAAATAAAGCCATACAAAATTAGACATTTTCTCTTCTTTTTCTGGAAAAAAACTCGAAGCGTATTGACAGAAACCTTTTCTTTGAGTAGCTGATCAATTTTATCTTTACAGAATCTTGTTAACACTGTCTTCTTCCCTAAAACCTGTGAAGTTCCTTTTGGTCGAGCACCGTCCTCTAAATTCCCGCCGAAAACTTTGGCGACGTGAACATCACACCACCATCTGACATCGACCAATGAAAATGTGTGATATAGTCAACATTGCATTGATCACGTGCGCCAACGGGCGACCAGTGCTTGTTCCCCGCTTTGACGGGGAGACATTTGATTTTACGACTGCCTCGTGTCATCAGACTAGCCAATCAGAGCATGTGTTAGATCTGCTAAGGTTCCTATATAACAATAGTACATGTATACTTCACAAACGCACTGAACATCAATGTTCTTACCTTTGTGTAATAAATATCGACAGGAAACCTGCGTCCAGGAATTCTAAAAATTGGAGCATCGTCAAAGAACTGAAATGGGAATAAAGTGAACGTATTTTTAACCTGCATGAAGTAGAAAATTGTACTGACAAGGTGCGTTCATCACATTAGGGTACCAGTTACACCCAAGGTCCCTGCCTCGATCACAAGAGGGTTCCCACCCTTAACTGAACATGAAATTCAAGGGCTTTCCAGTAACGTTACAAAACAATAGACTTATTTACAGAATACAATGACTTCAGGTGGGGATTCGACCAGCTGGCCACCTTTCCATCGTCTTATTTGAAAAATAGAACGTGAAAAGCTCAGTATTGTGGTTTTCCATAGAACGTGAACAGCAAAGTATGAATCATTTCAATCTTCGTGCTGCTTCAAAATTAAAGTTTCTAATTTTTCATGTTCACAAACCTTCATGCAAAATTAAGAAGATAATAATCCAAAAAAAGGAAAACAGGAAGTTAAAAATCCAGCAGCTGTCTTCATTAACGTTCGCGTCCTAGTTTCTTAAGGCCCCTAATAACAAAGCTTACGCTAAAGGTCGTTCAGAATAGTCAGTACTCTAGCTAACTTGCGATGGACCCCATTTCAGATAACAATCTCTACCCAATGAAAGTTTTAACCGAGCTAAACGAAAGACGCTCGCAAAGAATGCTGGACCTGTGACCTGGGTAAATTAAAGAGTTCCGTACTGTGCATCACAAAGGCACTTGATTGATGAATGGACCTTTATCACGATTTGTATGTAATTCAAAAACTTGAAGTTAGCTTTTTCAAAATGCCAGAAATGGAAAGAGTAAGTCGAAACATAGTAAGCAGCGAACATTTGGGAGAATTATCTCAAGAACTGTAACATTGGCGAAGTTTTTAAAATAGAAATATTAACAGAGAATGTATGGTGAATTTCGTGTGGATGTGCAAACTAAGTGAAATTCCCCACACATTCTCTGTAATTTTGATTATTGTTAAAAAGTCTGCCAATGTCGCATTCTTACAGATAAACCCCTCAATTTTTTACTGCTTACCAACTTCGACTGACTCTTTTCATTTCTGGCATTTAAAAGGGCTAATACCATACAAATCGTGATAAACGTCTATTAACTACTTACGCTTGAAAACTTCTCTGCATCCAAAGTAGCACTTGAAATAAGTAGCTTTATATCAGGTCTGAAACGGGAAATGTCCTTTACTAAACCAAACAGCACATCTGTGTGAAGTGTTCGCTCGTGAGCTTCGTCTATGATTATGACACTGCAAGTAACCGGAGAAATTACAGGTTTTAGTCATTAATATATAAATTGTTGTACATTAAATGGAAGCAGTGAATGAAATGCGCATGCTTGTGACGTGAGACAAATGCCTTCCGAATAAAAATTTAAATGTCGGAAGAATTTTGCTAAAAAAGGTAGAATACTTTTTAACCTTGAGTTTGGTTACTCACCAGAGCTCACTAATTATGTTAAAACTGTTCAAATATTTTATTTTCAACAACAACACAATTGTGTTCGTACAGTAATTATATAACTGATATATTATCATTAATTCCGTTAAAACTTTTGAAATAGTTTCAATCTCCGCCACAGCACCAGAGTAGTCGGTTCGCTTGCTGAGCTCAGTGTTTCCTCACCTGTAACTTGCCAGGTCGGGTTCACCAAGAAACTCACGAAGAAGCATTCCGTCTGTCATGTACTGAAACAACCATTGGAAAATTCGAAGTTATCAATAAAGACTTGTTTAAATGGAGACAGTCACGGTAATACGCATGCTTCTAACGTGGGACGGATCTCTATAATGACAATAGAAATCACCAAAAAATATTGCAAACAAAAGGTAGAATAATCTTCAACCTTGAGTTTAGTTACTTACCAGAGATTGGATGAGATTCGATGGTCCAAAATCTTAAAGGACTGTTTGACACTAATTTCTTTCCGGGCGGGAATAGGGATTGGCCCATTGTGCTTCTAAAAGTGGCATATTATGCTGCTAGCACTGCCCCATTTTTTTTTTTTAAATTATGCCAAACATTATGCCAACGTTCTCAAATTATGCTACTAGACTCCAAAATTATGCTCGCAAAACGTTTTCGGTGCGTATAACAGCTAATTCTGTTGTAAATATATAGTTACTATAAGGAAAATCCGACCAATTAAATTGGCCCCATTTTCCTTCTGTGATCTTCAGAAACCCTTTTCCTGAAACTGAAGCTGGAACTGTTTGATTTCTTTCTTCTTCTGAATCTAAATCTGACTCTAGATCGGCGGGTACAGGAAGTGAGAGAGATCTAGTAACTGGGCCAAATAGCAAGCAAAATGCTTCCGGTAGTTCTCAGATCTACTGAACTGCCATTATTCTAAAGCACATGCAAAAAAGCAAGAATGAAATCGTTTTTAGCTTTAATACTTTATAACGGCAAAAATCTTCTAATTATGCTCCAGCAGTGCTTTTTTGAAAAACTGTGCTCGTTTGCTCCAATTATGCCAAAAAATATGCTAGTACAATTAGCCACTTTAGAAACGAGTAGTGGACTGGGACCGAGTTCGTAAAACTAATTCAATTAACTTAACTTAAAAGTTATAACAGTGTGCATTACCGTGACTGCAATCAAAGCACCTTTCCCATGACTTTCTATGACAAATGTTTCACATGATCGATTCGAACCCGAAATCTCAATGATGCCAAAAGGTTACAGACCGGGGGGAAGGGGTACTCAATAAAGTTTATATGGGGCTCTTCCGGCCGGAAGCGCATACTGTTACCTTTTCATACACGATTTTTTTGCGAAAACAGTACCTACATCGTACCCCTTTCATATACCTACTATATAGGATCAATGTAGGTTTCTGGGCAACTACCCACCGACCCCTCCCCTAAACCTAAAGCTAAACCTAACCCCAACCTTGCTTCTAACCCAAATCTAAGGGAGGGGTAGGTGGGTAGTACATGTACCCGATATTTTTGACGACCTTTTCATATACAAAAAGGCCAATTTCTACTACTCTTTCATATACATGTACTGCGAGCATGAAAAGGCACCCCTATAGGGAGAACACCCCCTCCCCCTCCTCTCGAACATAGATGTGGTAACCTACCTTGATGATGGTTCGCTCTGAGCAGCAATCCTCGAACCTGATGCTGTAACCAACCTGAAAACCAAATATCTCGGTGTCATACTACTAAAGAGGTAACGTTACAATAACAAGTAAACATTATGGTCTTCGTCGTTAGTCTTCAGCGAGCTTAAGCTTAAAAGAAGTGAGAACAGAAACGGCAATGAAAACGGTCAAAAAATATTTAAACCCGTACGTAGGAATGCAACGTGCTGACTACCTTTCAATCGCCGTTTGAGAAACAAAAAGTGAAAAGATGAGTTTTCGGGTTTTGTACAGAACGTGAACGTCCGAATATAAAATGACTCCAACTTCGTTCGGCTTCAACAATTTCAATCTATGCTTTTATTTATTTTTGCCATTTACACTCTTTCACAAAAAAAATATTTAAGAGAAACATAAAAGAAACGAATGAAATGTATAAACGAGAAAAGTGAAAATTGAGCAGTTAAAATTCCAGTAGCGGTTGTCGTTAAGGTTCCCATCCTCTTTGCCGAAGCTTTCCAATTGATTGGAAAAGGAGAGACGTACATTGTCGAGAAGATATCTGGATCTCTCATTGTTAGGGAGGAGAAAGGCATAACTGAGAAGACCCTGATCTGTCGGTGGAAAACACTGGATTTAAAAGCACTATAACCCAAAATCATTGGATTCAGAGTGCCAAATTCACTCGGCCTCCTGTTAAGGACACTCACAATCAAGCATACTTGTTAGTGCTTGGTTTTATTCAACAAGGATCGATATGGTATGTTCGCCGTAAGGTTGAGTGTATAAAACTGAGCGTTAGCCCTTCGTCAGAACAAATGGACTTACTGGTGACTTTACAACTTGAAGCACGATGCATGAAACAGTAAATGATGCACCATAAAGAGGTTTTAGCCACTGATTTGTGACCAAAACTCGCAGTGAATTGTAACTTAAATTTCACTCCTTGGAGAAGCAGAACTGTATGGAAGCATTTGTTTTCCACAAAGGAAATGTTGATAATTTTCGTGCTTAAATAGTTAGGACTAACTACCACGACCCTTTGCGCAGGCTGTCTTTTCAGTTCAAGGTCTACGAAATTCATTAGCTGGGTTGGGCTGAAGACGTGACTCATACATATCCAAACTGAATGATGTCGCCGCGAGAGGGAGAAGGAAATGAGAGGTCGTCCGAAGATACATTTGACTTACCAATAAAAAATATAAACATGCGCAAAGGATCAAGGTAGTTGAACGTAAGTCTTCAAAACTCATACAGAGTTGATGTTTTATCTCTTTCCAGACAGATATTAACACTTCATGCAGATAAAACCTTAGGAAAACAACAACAATATCGATTAATAAATGTATAATCAAGGAAATGGCTGTACATTCATGATAGTATCTTGACAACAAAAGCTAGGAATGAAACACTGAAAGCTCTGAAAACTAAAACCTGAGGTCGGATTTCAACAATGATTCTTAACAAAAGATGAAGAGGAGGTCCAGTTGGTAAAGGGTGAAATTGCTCCAGACAATGAAAAAGGCAGTGCTAAGAAACTAGCATTCGTTCAGTGCAGCGAGTCCTTCAGAGTAGTCTAACCACTGGACCTAATTACAGATTGTCACTCATCATCAGCTTGTCAGGAATCAAATCAATTAAAACGTTACCTCATTTCCCAGCTTTGTCCCCATTTCTTCTGAAACACGGGCAGCGACACTCATGGCTGCAACACGACGGGGCTGTGTACAACCGACTTTCATCTTCCCTTTAGTGTAACCCTGAAGAATCAACATATGAAATACGGTCGTCCTTTTCAGTTGTGTACTTAACATGAGCTAAACATATTCTTTCAGTGAATCAAGCTTCGGTCAGTATTACAGTGATAAATAATATTAGAGAGATTTAGCACCACGTATACGTGAAACGGTAAACGACAGGAACGATCTTGCGACTAGATTTGATGTTGTTCTAGACTGCATAGCAGTCCATTTTTTCTCTGAAACTTCTTATTTTGAGTCCTTCGGCGAAGATAGGGAAATATTATGCGGTCTTAGCAAGCGTTACTGCATATTATTTTCTTTCTTAATTTAATTCCTGCCGTTTGCCGTTCCACGTATACGTGGTGCTAAATCTCTAATATCTAAATATATGACACAAGGACTTACAGCTTCGTGGAGATATTGTGGAATCTGAGTGGTCTTCCCTGACCCTGTCTCGCCTTCTATAATCAACACCTGCATGATGATAACACAGCGTTACAGTGGCTTCTTCATAGGAAGGCACACTTTAAGTATCTGTTAGGCAAAGCAGGGAAAGAATAGGTATGCTTGGCCGTGCCAGAAAGAACATGATCATGCACTCGGCAAACAGAGTCTACAAATCATTTATTCTCCCTGTTCTGCTGTGGGTTTGTCAATACTGATAAGTTAGAGAAGTTCTAGAGGCGCGCCTCACGCATATAAGTTTCAAACAAGCATATAAGTCTCACACAAGCAATCTTTCTAACTCCATCAAAGAGGGTGCGAGAGATGAACAACAGTTGAAATTTGAATTAAAATGTATTTATTTTTATTTACTTTTTATTTATTCTATTTATTTAAAGATTTGCCCGTTGGGCATGTGAGTACACAACAGGACACGTGGTCCCATACAAAGCGACCCACACAAACCCACCCACATACCAACCCGGCTCTGAAACACCCAATAACACTAATTCAATATAGATTAATATCTATTATATACATTATTATCATTAGTTTTATTTTTATTATTACTAGAAGTTACCAATGGTAATGGGAGTGCTGCAAGTAACTATAAAGGTGAAAAAGTATTTCATCAGTATATTATGGAAAAGAGGTCATCATGTACATGTATGAAATATTTCGGCAATCCAGGAAAGGTAGAATTGTACGATCATATTTGATCAGCTTAATAACATGCTTACTTTCTGCAAACCTACTTATGGCATTTACCTTTTTGTATTCTACTGTGAACGATTGTCAGTATCTCTTACAAGTTTAATGGCACACGTTTCCAAAGTGGTGCAGCGGTAGTGTTTTGGTCTTGTACACATAATAAAAATTATTATTATTATTTGTCACAGCACTTCATCTACAAATTAGATGACACAATTTTTCTTTCTTGTTTTGTGAACCCACCGGTCAGATTTTTACTGAAATGTAAAAAAAGAAGTTTCATCATGAAAGAAAAATTGAAGCTGTAACAAAAGTTAATGTATTCTTTATTCAAATGTCTGGTTTGGCTGACAAAACTATTAAAAAATTATTACTTTTGTATAGCCTGTTCTTCCTTTACATGAAACCGTAACTACTTTGAGCTGTAAATGACAACTTGTATTTTTGTATTTTTGTACTGCCTCTGGCTCTCTGATTTGACCAGAAGTACCCGTAAAACAAAAATATGATTGGTGGGCCTTATCTGTAAATAGTTTAGTTTGTTTGTCGACCCCCCATTCCCGTCTGACCGAAAGGTTGCATTTATTCTAATACCCGTCTATTGAACACATGCATTGATGTAAACAAAGATTGACTCTTTTACTCACGGCTCAATCGAACGTACAAATCAGGTACAAATATTTTATTCCAATGCCTGTCATTGATGTAAACAAAGATTGGCTCTTTTACTCACGGGTCAATCCGACATACAGATATATAAACAGCGAAGCCACCCGCAATCGATTGACAAAGTTTACATTTATTGAATATTATAATGCCGTTTATTGAGCACATGCATTGATGTAAACAAAGATTGGCTCTTTTACTCACGGCTCAGCAATCAAACGTACAAATCTATAAACACTAAACAGCGAAGCAACTCGCAGTCGATAATACAAATCTACAAACAGCGAAGCCACTGGCGCTCCGATTTTTTTTAGATTTGGATATTGAGCATGAGCATTGCCTCTGGTACTCAGGGGGCAATTGAGCACAGCGAAATATGTTTTTAAATTTGCAAAGTAAATCTGAATTTCGAGTCTCTATATATTTATACGACTGAGCTGGCGGCGATTGAGTGCTGTGTTGGCCACCGGCTGTGGAAATATGCTCATGAAATCTCTATCAAAAACCAAATTCCAACAATACGTGTACATGAGATACGAGATCCACCAACGAAATGCGACACATGTGCTTTGAAGATCTTTCTATATATTCAAAATGTCGTGAAAAGAAACGCTCAGCCAAGACAAAGAAAAAAAATCTTCGTATGCGTTCGAGAACGGGAGCCACTGTTCGGAGTCAGTCGAAGGTCTACCGAAGGTAATTTCCGACGACATGAGTTTTCCGAAGATGCCGGTCCATGGATGGATGGACCGGTCGATGAAAGTCTCAAACCAACCCGCTATATGGACGCGAGCGGGAACACATGACAAACACACGAATATTTCGCTGCTCGCCCTACGGGCTCGCAGCAATAAAGGGCAAACTTAAAACTGGATACTGAACTGGAAGAACAAGTACTAGGCCGGAGAATGTTCCACAGCTTAGGGACCGATCGTTTATTATGTCTCAGGGGGGCCGGTGGTTTTATAGGGGGTACAATTTTCAAAATCACTTGAAAGAGGGGGGTACATTTTTATTCACATGCAATACTTGGGAGGGGGGTACATTTTTCTCCGACTTGTGTTTTCCAAGAGTGGAGTGACAGACGTTTCCTTTTGTTCTACACCTAATATCACGCACTTGACTTTGTTGTTGCCAGTTGAGAGATTTCTCGAACTCACACATATCTTTGTTCGCTTTTGAAGACGCCATGTTGAATACTACAGTGGAACCCCGATATAACGATATGCCAAGGGAGCAGTAAAATTATATCGTTATATCGGGGTATCGTTATATCGAAACTCTCGATACATGCCGGTATAACGATATTGCCGTAAGATATCCGAAAATATCGTTTTATCGGGGGTAAACTTAACATGTACTTTTTTACTGCATATTATTTAATTAAATTTGTAATGAGTATCAAATGATTCACAAATGTAACATTTCAAGCACGCAGCAATGTCCTTAAAGACCTTAAACATTTTGCAAAACACTAGAAGTTTTCAAAATGGTTTACACAGTAAATTCTGTGGTGTAAATCGTACAAGTGCAACAAAATTAAACTTAAACATTTGAAGTTGCGACTGTTATCGTCTTTACTTATCGCGGGTTCGTTTTTTTTTTTTGAAAGAACGAGACACTTGTTCATTCCTGAAAGTACTCCTTCAGTTTGGTAAGAGAACTATTGAATGACAAGGAGGATAAAATGGATGAAGAGGCTTAGAACACAGTATCATTTTCGTATATCATTGTAAAAGGCTGTTGACAGAAAAGTTAGAGATTACTCGATTACTGTAATTCAATAAATCTTTGTTATTGTTGTACTGTGTTAGCACTTTTTGGGGACTGTGTACTGATAATATCGTTATATCGGCAAAGATTTTACCTTTGGTCCGCTAGATTCTCATCGTTATATCGGGAATATCGTTATATCGAAGATCGTTATATCGGGGTTCTGCCCCATACATTTACTGTAACTTTTGCCAGAATATTATAGAATATTCATCGTTATACCGGGAATACTGTTATATCGAGGATCGTTATATCGGGGTTCCACTGTAACCAAGCACTACCAGGCACTTGTTCCCAGTACCTTCTGGAAATTTCAGCCAACACAGCCCGGTGACCTTGTGGCAACATTCAACCACACAGAAACTCATATTAAAATTTGACATAGTTTGTCAAGTTACATAGAAAGCATATAAACAAGTTTAGTAGATCATTTAAAGTAATTTGGTGAATGGGTGCATTTTCAGGGGGGTACATTTTCAATTTCTAGTTCAGTGGAAAGGGGGGTATAGTTTTTCGTTGACATTTATTGAGGGGGGTACAATTTCCATACACTGGATATTTTTGGAAGACCACCGCCCCGTCCCTAAATGAACATCGAACGCGAAGAACTGAACGATTCGTGAGTTGCATAAGAGCTGCACGAATATTAATTTTTGCAATTTCGCATATCGCAAACTAATTTAAACATGAATAGTGGCGGTGACGGTGGCAACAAGTGTGGGAGGGATCAGCACGCATGCACACAATATCTGTCTAAAGTAGAAGGCCCTTCTAAGGCGGTGTTTACATGATACCGGATCGAGTTTCATTCCGGTACGACTTCATCCCGGTTCCATACTGAGTCTCTATATTCGTTTACATGATACCTTCTAAAATCTCATTCCGGTACGAGTCATTCCGGAATGAGTTCATCCCGGTAGTCGCACCGGATCGAAATGTTCGTTCCGGAATGAAATCTGGCCACATGTTGCACAAGTCCACCCTAGACATCAGCTTCGCTAAATTAGGGGAACTTGATTTAAATATTTAAGTACAAGTATCATGTAAAGAAGTTCCGGTACGGAATTAGGTGAGCGGATTGGTTGGGCTGATCAGCTGACGCGTTCTTAATTTTGATTGGACAACGAGCACATTTTATCCACTGGATAGGGATTTATCCGCTGGATAGAGTTATCCACCCTTTGAACAACCGGGCCCTGACTCGCCGATCTTTTTACTGCACTTTCATTCCAGAATGAGAACGTCTATGTAAACGTGAAATTAAATATGTATGTCTTACCGGAATAAAATTCCTTCTGGTAGCATGAAAACACCACGTTAGCGAGCGATATCTTAAAATATTTTCTAGACTTTCATTGAAGTCCCAACATACCTTTAAAGGAATCCTCGGCTGCTCTCAAGTGAACCTTTAGCATTGCCTTAGTCCGTATTGGTCGTTACAGATCGTTAATTTTGTCCACAGAGCTCACGCCAAACAATTTAGTTTGACTATTTCTTGAAATTGCCGCGTGCCGCCATCTTGAAACGTGACGTATATTGGTTACCAGTTTCCACTCTTAGGTAATGAACGAGTTTGGGCCTGGCGCTACAACCAACGTCACATTTCAAGATGGCGGAAAGTGTTTAGCCCGTCTTTTATAGATTTTTATAGATTTTAAACGTTTTCAAGACGTGCTAAAATAGAAGCTTAATTTAGATACCGACATACCGTGTAACAGTTATATTCCGGGTATGAAACACCTTGACATCTGTTATGTAAACAGGAGTTAAGCATATTCACATATGCGTTATGTAATTTGGAAAGGGTTAGCCCCAAACAAGCCTATATTGGTTTTGTTGTTTCTTTTCTTATTGATCTTTTCAGTTGTTAATGCATTTTACCGTATTTTGTTTCACAGAGGGCTCTATTTAAACCAGCATCAGCGTTGAATTGGACACCCCATGTATTCATAGTTCAGGTCACGCAATGCCGCCTATGATACATAATAATAATAATAATATCAAATATAATAATAATAATAATAATGTTAATGTTAATATTAATGATTATAAAATGTATACGAAATAACAATAATAAATATAATAGTTATAATGATAATGATAATGATGATGAAAATAATAATGACAACAATAATGATAATGATAATGGTAATGATAATGGTAGTGATAGTGATAGTGATAGTGATAATGATAATGAAAATGAAAATGAAATTGAGAATGATAATGGTAATGGTAATGATAATGATAATGGTAATGACAATGACAATGACAATGATAATGATAGTGATAATGATAATGATAATGATAATGATAATGATTATGATAATGACAATGACAATGATAATGATAGTGATAATGATAATGAAAATGATAGTGATAATGAAAATGATAATGACAATGACAATGATAATGATAATGATAGTGATAATGATAATGAAAATGATAATGATAATGATAATGAAAATGATAATGACAATGATAATGATAATGATAATGATAACACACGCAAGATATTTCGGAAGGAATTAATCCCCAGTCATCAAGGGAAAGTTTCATATGATGGTGGTTCTCTAAAAGAGTAAGTTACAAACACTAAATATAAAATATAAGAAAGGTAGCTGTTTCTAAATCATTCACAAGTGACAACGGTTTTATTCGTGCTTCTGCTGTACTTTGTTTCACAGTTATCAGATAATTTCGTTCCAGGAGTTTTACAGCGATTCAACTCGATGCTGTTTTGTATAATTAGATTATAGTTTTCTGTATTAGTACTCCCAATTTATAAGTCACCTGTGGCCGGCTAGTAGCCTCGACACGTTAATAAATTGTTGTTGTTGTTGTTTTTGTTGTTGTTGTTGTTGTTGTTGTTGGCCTGTCCACAAGTTGCTCGCAAAATGGCAAAAAGTTGCTCAAAGTTGTTCATTTTGTCAATAGTTGCCCATTTTTGGAATAGTTGCCCGAAAGTTGCTTCTCATGAAAATCAGCAGTGTATATATATATATATATATATATAGAGAGAGAGAGAGAGAGAGAGAGAGAGAGAGAGAGAGAGAGAGAGAGAGAGAGAGAGAATATATAGTGGATAAAACAAATTTGCTTTAGCCGTAAAGTACTATACTCTACATACTGAGATGATGGTCTCAATGCAGCGTCCAACAATGGAAGACTCGAGTGGTTCAATAACATACCGAACAAAGACCAGTGCTCATTCATTGCTTTTGATATTGTAATTTCTACCTTTCCATCTCACATGAATTACTCAACGACGCCCTAAAGTTTGCAGCCTCACACACCACCATTTCCGAAGATGATAGGGAAATAATCTTACATGCCAAGCAATCACTATTGTTCCAAACTCGTTCGACGTAGCAATGGGCTCCTATAATGACGCAGAAATCTGTGAACTTGTGAACATATCTCTTGTGCCAGCTGCCCGAAAGATCAGGATAAAGGCGGGTTTGTACAGAGATGACGGCCTAGGCGTGTTCCATGAAACACCACAACAGATTTATAGAACAAAGAAGGGCATCTGCAAAGTATTCGCAGAAAAATGGTCTAAAGGTAACAATCGAAGCAAACAACAAGATCGTCAACTTCCTCGATGTGACGCTAAACTTAAACAAAGGAAAGTACGAACCATACCCTAAGCCAAACAACACACCGCTCTATCAGGCTCTATGTATACCACGAAAGCAAAGCCACTCATAAATTGAGTGGCAAGATGACGGGTTGGTCGTGTTTTTCCCGCTTTTGGATATTTTTAATTTGGCTTCTTCTTATCATTATCCTAGGTATCCATAACCCTGCTGGGAAGTTAAGTTACAAGGCTAACAATGTTTATGTGTCGAGTGGTCGTGACATTAAGCAGTTTCCATTGCGAAATTCTGGACCTTGCTAAAGACAAAAAAGAAAGCCCGAAAAACCCGCCAAGTGTACCACCAATCCCTGCAGATCTAGCTACCTATTAACACGAGTATAGTCACAAAAGAAAAACAAGACTTTAATCATTGTATAAGAATGGCGAGGTGTCACTAAGTACTCTGGCAATAGTTTCAACAGCTTTTATCCGATTAATTTTAACAAGGAATGCAAGAGGCGGTGGATCACGATCAGATACTGAGAGATGAATAAGCAGATCCAGTAGTGACCAAGTGTTTGTACTGAGGAATATCATTGAACAATCTTTGGAATGGCAAGCCCCGACCTACCTACATTTTATCGACCACGAGAATTAAGGGTTTCGATAGCATGCACAGAGAGAGCAAATTATGCAGCACTACGGCATCACAGAGAAGATAGTTAACCTTACAAAGCCCTGCATTATTACTTAAACTGCAGCACCATTTACAAAGGATCCCTTAAAAATGGTTTGCACTAGCTTTCTTCTGACGTTAAACAATTCAAAATTGTTTATTATCGCTATTATTGTTTCTACTACAGTATCGCTTGACTGGGTCATAAAAGAGTCATTAACTGAAAAGCCAACAACTCGGTACGTATGAGATGGGTGATGACAACACAGTTTGCAAACCTTGCCTATTCCAATGATATTTGTTAGCTTTGTTTGCTTTCTAGATCTAGCTCTTACTGCCAATCCATGCCAAGATCCAACTGGTTTATTGTCGGCGGCCTTGTCGAGGGTTAAATTGTTTCAGCACCTTCTCTTGCCACATCATCCGTGGACAGGGACGTTAAGCGTTAAGCCGTTGGTCTAGTCTTCTCAGGCGACTTAAAAGAACCCACACACTCAGTTCTCGAAAAGATAAGGGTAGTTCCGGTGTTGCGATAAGGGTCACTTGAAAAAGTGCGCCTTATGGATGTAAAATATACAGTATTGCTCTCAATAAATAGTTTCTTTACTTTACTTTACTTTATTTACTTTACTTTACTCTGCTTTGCTTTGCTTTATTCTACTCTACTCTACTCTATTCTACTCTACTCTACTCTACTCTACTCTACTCTACTCTACTCTGCTTTGTTCTGCTCTGTTTTGCTCTGTTCTACTCTGCTCTACTCTACTCTGTACTCTACTCTACTCTACTCTACTCTACTCTACTCTACTCTACTCTACTCTACTCTACTCTACTCTACTCTACTCTA